>CABHPH010157968.1:0-35660 GCA_902168325.1 Peromyscus nudipes
GCCCCCTCCCTGGCTTATCCCGGTGTGAAGCATGGTGACGTCAAGAGGTGTGGCTGGCTTTGATCCTGCTCAACATCCCTACTCATGAGCAACAACAGGAGGAAGGGAGGATTGGGGGAAGGTTTTCCTAATTTTTTTTCTTGTTAGGTGACTCACTCCTGCCACTCCCCAGCTGCAGAAGCTTCCAAATGCTTGGATTGAGACTGCAGGGTACGTGGGGACCCTATTTCCTTCTAGAAGTTTATTCAGGAAAGGCGTCCCCCCACCTGAGCCTCCTCTGCTCATACCCCAGCCACCCTGAGATTACCCTCACTACCCTCAGCCAATGGGGGAAATGGTGACAATGAGTTCTGTCACACATACAGAAGCTTTAGACTCATCTGTGGCATCCACAAGTTCAGTTCCTCTTACAGAAGGATCAGGAAAGCTCACTAAGTCAGAAGTCCCACAGAGGGGCACATGGCTGGCCAGCCAGAGACAGAGTCCATTGTCCCCATCCTGGGAGATGTGGTGAGTGCTTATAATCTTAGTACTAGGAAAGCAGGGACAGGTGGATCTTTGGGACTCCCAGGCCAGCCTAGCTTAATTGGTGAGCTACAGTGAAAGACCCTGTCTCAAAACCCAAGTGGAGATCTCTTAAGGGATGCCATCCAATGATGACTTCTGACCTCTACACACGTGCACCAACACCCAAATACCCAAACATTTTTTTTAAATGGACCACTGAGTCAGTTATGGTGGCACACTTAGTCTCAGCACTTGGAAGGTAAAGGCAGGTGGATCTCTGTGAATTGGAAGCCTTTGTGGTCTACATAACATGCTCCAGGATAGCCAGAGCTACAAAGAAAGACCCTATCTCAAGACAACAACCAAAACAATGGAAAATTTTTGTATGTTTTGAAGGTTCAGATACACTGTGTCTGTCATTTAAGTCTTGTGCTCCCACCAAGAGATTGCCATGGAAATGACCCCCATTGTCTAGAGGAGAAGACAAAGCTCAGAGAGGCTTATGTTCATTCTGGTTCCCACAGCCAGAAAGGGCTAGGATTCGACGCCAGAAGGCCCGGGCCTGCTCTCTACACCTTGCCACTGAGGTTCCTATTCCTCATGTCTCCTCCAAGGCCAACAGCTCTTTCAGAAGGCTTTCTGATCCCCTCACAACCCTGCCTGTAGTGGGCATGGCATTACTCTCCATGGCCCTCTCAGGAGCCATCACAGGCCATGAGCCGTGGAGAACGGGGGTGTGGCTGCGGTTCTACACACCACTACTGCCCAAGTCTGGCACAGTGTTTGTCTTCAGTGGATGTCCGTGCCAGCACTGAAGTGGGCTGACAGGAAGCCTACCCTCTTCTGCTCAATGACACCCCTCCCACACCTGACTCACAACAACTTTGGGTTGTTTTAAAGTGGCGGTTCTCAACCTGTGGGTCACAATCCCTCTGGGGGATCAAATAACTCTTTTACAGAGGTCGCCTAAGACCATCAAAAAACACAGATACTTACATTATGATTCATAACAGTAGCAAAATTACAGTTATGAAGAAGCGATGAAGATAATTTTATGGTTGGGGGTCACCACAACATGAGAAACTGTACTAAGGATCACATCATTAGGAAGGTTGAGAACCACTGTTCTAAAGGGTCAAAAAGAAACTGTTTTGTACTCTCTTGGGCTCACCTGGCTTCCTGGATAGTCAGGGCCAACAGTTGCTGACATACCTGTACCAAGCCTTCAACCTCTTCCATATGTAGATTCTGGAAGTTTCTGTCTCTTTCAGGTGTGAAGGGTGCTCCTGCCTCAGGTCTGAGGGTGGTGCTGATGGAGAGATCAAGGTTGAAAGACAGACTCAGCAAGGAAGATAGGATAGGAGACAGAGGGAGAGAAACAGGGAAAGACTGAGAAACAGACAGAGAGGAAAGAGCATGCTGGGGGATACAGAGAGAGCGCTGGAGGAGAATGGGAAGCAGGTATTCTGAACCAAGAAGGAAGAAGAGAGAGATGGAGGAAGGAAGGGCAAAGGGCAAGAGGAAAAGAAGGAAAGCTGATGGAGAGGGTCACGGAGGCCCTAGGGAGGAACAGTGGTCAGAGGGGTCAGAGGTGTGACTGATTTCTGGTGTCCTGGCTCGTCCTCAGCAGAGCTACCCCTGCCTGTGGTCAAATGAAAGCAGAAAGGAGAGCCAGTGACAAGAGAGGGAGATGGGAAATGGCCTCCCCAGGAAGCCAGGGACACCCAGAGTGAGAGGAGGAAAGGGAAGAGGGGAAGATCCACTTTAAGCTGGTCTGGTTTGCCCGTGGGAAGATGTGCTGGAGGTGCCAGGAGGTCCCAGAAAAAAACCTCCCATGGCAGCTCCTCCCTGCACAAGATCCCAAGTAACATCACTGTCAAAACACTCAAGATTCTTCAATACACTGTACAGATGGGGAGAGTGAGTGAGACTCCCAGAGGCAGCCTGTCTTTCAGTGGCAGGGGGCTGAGGATAACCAATATACAAGACATGTCAGCTCTGGGTGTCAATACTTTCCCAGGGTGCGCCATCACCACACCACATCCGTCCCTAGGCCCAGACCCTCCCTGGCTCCACTCTAGGGGCAGTGGGCATCCAGAGAAACCCTGCAGAGGTACTGACTGGCAGGAGGGAGGGGGAGCAGCTCCAGTTGTCCTGTGCAGAGCACTACATAGCTCTCAGTCCAGGCTTCTGGAAGTCCATACAGACCTCAGACACTTACTTCAATCCTGGAGAGAACCAGAGTCATTATTGGCACCTGTAGACAGGTGACAAACACTGGCAAACCCAGGGACCTCCCTTTATACAGTTAATGTGTTAGTCAGTGATGCCCTTGGGAGGCTGGATCAAAAGCTGACGGTGTGTCTGAGACCCACCATGAAGCTGACCTGAGCCCTGTCCATGGGCCACTGATGGTTCCATCTATGCATAAGGACAAAAGACCATGAGAAATAAAAGTGTGGAAGTCAGACAGTGGTGCACTGGCCTGTCTCCATCCTCTGCCTCCTGACACCTTTCATAGGGCATACAGAGGCAAAGGAAGGCCGGTGTGGGGAGCTCTGTAGGCTGAGGTGGCCAAGGAGGAGCCAGGGCACAGGACTCCCTTGCAATAGCAGTTGCGAAATGCCAGTATCATTAGGAAAATGCGAACGCAGGAACATCTGCTTGTGGGAACTAATGGTTTTTAATGAAGGTAATCGGCTTGGTTAAATCAAATTATTAGCTTGGACAATAGATGTGTAAACAGGAGCTTAATGAATCTGTTGGTTGCTCTTGCCTGCTGAAAGCCCTTATAGTCGTCATCTAGCCTGGAAAACACATGCAGGCTCCCCTTCCTGGGTTGGGCAACATCCAACCTTCTCCATCATACACACAGACACACAAACACAGACGCAAGCAGCCTGGGAGCTCCCTGGGGCAGAGGATGTATCTCTCCCATCGGCCCCAGATCCTAAAGGGTGGAGCACTTCTGGTACCTGTGTTTTGTTCTCTCTTCTTAGATTCCCCTTGGATGGCTGTAGCTCAGGACTCTCGGGCTTTGAGAAATAAAAGACCAAGGGAAGATAATCCACAGTGGAAGTGGGAGGGGGTTAAGGCACTGGGCTGCTGGCTCTGGCATCTTTGCTTTGAGGATCTTCCTTAACACCAAGAGGACACTTCGTGGTGTTATTTCCCCTTCTTTACAGTTTAGAAGGGCTGGATCACATGAATGTCTTTAGAGATTTAAAGTTCATGGAAGCAGACGAGGATGTCAGAGAGTGTAGTCAGAAATGGGGGATCAGGAGGGCTAGGGAGATGATGGCAGAATGCTTGCTGGGCAAGAATGGGGGCCTGAATTCAATTTCTAGTACATAAGCGGGGTGGGGGGGGGATGCAGACATGGTGGCATGCATCTGTCATTCCAGCACTGGAAAGATGGAGACAGCGCTTGATGGCCAGCCAGTCTTGCTGAATTGGCAAGTTCTAGGTTCAGTGAGAAACTCTTAAAAAGTAAGATGCAGAGTGATGTAGGAAGGTACCTAATGTCAACCTCTGATATGCATATGCACGCACACACACACACACACACACATGCACACACACACACACACACACACACACACTTGCACATGCACACAAACATAAACACAAAGAAATGAGAGAACCAGAGCTCAGAGTCCATGATGGGGTTCTTTGTGAGTCTGGCATCTCCAGAGATACATTGGGGGTTGTGATGGAGAAATCTTACGATTAGTTCATGAGAGGACTCCTCTCCCTCCCCCCTCCTCTGTCTCTCTGTCTCTCTCTGTCTCTCTGTCTCTCTCTGTCTCTATCTCTGTCTGTCTGTCTGTCTCTCTCTCTCTCACACACACACACCACACACACACACACACACACACACACACACACACACACACACACACTTACAGGCATACATGCATGCACAGGTTCTGGAATTAGCCAGCCAGGCATTCCCACGGTATTGGGAGCAGGGATGTTGGTCTTCTGTTTCTGTGAGTATTCACGAAGCCCAGGCTAGGACTTGAGCCAGGTAGGGGCTGAGCAAGCAGCAGCAGCCACTCCTAGGAGACAGCTCACCCACACCCTTCACCAAGATACCATCGTGGGTACCCTGCAAGCATAGCTGCTGGTTGGGGCAGCTGCAAAGGGCAGCACTGTGGTCTCTCACCTGGGGCTGGCGGCTGGCAATGTTAGTCAGCCAGACAGAGGGAGGGAGCGTGTGCTGAAACCCCCTCAGGCTCAGGCCAGCTTCTCCTGGCAAACAGATCAGCCCAAGAGGCTCCAAAGCCCTTTTCCAGACAGAGCTGGGGAGGGACAATGAGAGTGAGATGCCAGCTCTTACCCTGTGCCAGTGGAGGAGATGAGATGGGGTCCTGAGCCCCAGGCTAATAGCAAAGGCTGGCCCCACCATCCAGCAACTTGGGTTTCAGGGGAATCACACTTCCTGCACTCTGACCCTTGCAGCCTGCAATCAGTTACATTCCCACACCTAAGTAGGATAGCTGCTACTGAGAGACATCAGTCAGAGGCAGAGAGGTGGGGGAGGCGATGAGAAACAGAGTAGGAATACATAAGCAGAGTCTCTGGCCGGAAGTCCACCAGGTCAAGTCTGGAAGAGTGGAGAGCACTCCAAAGCAGAGACACAGTATGTCAACGTATCTTAATCAAGCTGACAGATGGTGTGCCAAGCCACTTGGTGTCCACAGGGCAATGTTGTAAGGAAGATAGCCTGTCATCAAGAGATTGTGTCAGGGTACCTGGCCAAGTGTGGTAGAGATCTTTAGCTATTCTAGAGGTCCTTTCCAGAAGGACCAGTTCTCTGCTCAAATTGAGTCTGGTGATACATAAACAGGATACTGAAAAACTGACCTGGCGCTGGTCCCAGCCCTAGGACACAGGTTACCACCAGGGTGGAAGACTCAGTTCCGAAGATGGAAAAGAGAGGCCTCCTTGGCTTCAGTAATAGGTGGTTCCACCCTCAGCCGAACTCTCATCACATACTGTACATTCCTCTCCTAGCACAGTGTGTAGTAATTAAATATGTACTTCCTTCACTAGCTAATGAGCTGCTTCAGCGCAGGAAGGCATGCCTGACTCAGAGCAGGTGTTCAAGATTTGTTGTGATGATTGATGGATGAATAGATGAATGGCAGAGAGATAGGCAGATAGATGGATAGATAGCAGTTGTAAAGATTAATGGGTAAACAGATGGTAAATGGATAGATGGATGGATGACAGAGAGATAGATGAATAAGTGAACAGATAATGAATAGAGATAGATGAATTGCTAATGAATAGATGGCAAACGGAACGATCAACAGACAGTAGAAAAATGGATAGATAGATGGACAACAGAAATATAGATAGTGAATGAATGGATGGCAGGTAGATGAATGAGCAAAATTGGTAGATGGATGGATGGGTGGCAGAGAGATAGATGGCATATGGGTAGCAAGGTGGTAGATGGATGGATGGACAGATAGCAGAGAGCTGGGTGGCAGATTGATGGATAGATAAATGGGTGGCTGGCAGAAAGATATATATGGATGGGTGGGAGGGTAGGAGGGCAAACATTTGAACACACCATTCATATCTCTTAACTTTCCTCTGGCTAACATGCTGTTGACCTTCCTGAGTTGGAGCTGGATCAGTCCCTCTCTATTCTAGTTCCACCCAATTAACTCAGATCTCTACACTTGAATCTTCTCCTAGGCTTGAAAAATGTCATTCTCACAAGAAATTTAAGGACCAAGATCAATGTCTGCATATCCTACCTAAACCCCCACTCAGGACTATAGCTGCATCAGAAACTTCCACAGTCCCACTGGCCTGTGAACAAAGGCAAAGTTCAGAGTCAACACTGGTTGAGGAATGGGGGCACTCCTAAAGGACAGAGCCCACTTTACTATTTGGTTCTAACTCTCCAAGGAGGGGCCAAGAGAAGGTGATTCTCAGGGAGACAGGCCTTCCCTAGTCTCAGACCTGAGTGACTAGAAGGTAGAACTTGAACTAATAAATAGAACTGTGAACTATAGTTACCCTTTCTTTGCAACTAACCCAGCCCCAAGCCCTAGTCTAACCTAGTAACAACAGCAAACACTTACATAGCAATTACCAAGTGCCAGGCATGAGTCCAAATGCATGAAACACATTAACTCATTGAAACTTTAAAACAAGTCTTACATATTGCACATTCCTCCACTAGCACACGGTGTGAGGATTGTTGTTATGTTCATTTTACAAATGAGGAAACACAGACAGAGAGACATTGCATAAGTCGTTCAAGGTCAACAGGTAATTGGTGACCAGAGCATGATTTAAACCTAGAAATCCCAGATCCTGAGGCTTTGCTCTCAGTCATCGATTATCCTGCCAAGGCAGCCAGCTCTGACCTAAATTCAAGCCCCAGCCTAGCCAGCCCTCCTCAAAGAGCCCTGACTCCTTTCCCAATGTCAGCAGCCCCACCTCAGTTTACCTTTTATATCCTAACCTTGACAGTAATAGAATCTTCTAAAGACAAATTCTTTGGACAGAAACGTAAGATAAAGAGACAAAGTCAACACTGGAAGACGACAAAGGACATCTGTAGGTATGGGAGCTTTAGACAGGACAATTGATAAGGTTTCTGCAGTTGTAGAGGAAGATATGTACTCTCCCCTCTGACCTTCAGAATCATGATAATCAGATATGAACTTGTCCAACTCCATTTCCGTTTGAGTAGAC
The DNA here is from genome assembly GCA_902168325.1 of Peromyscus nudipes. Lineage (NCBI taxonomy): Eukaryota > Metazoa > Chordata > Mammalia > Rodentia > Cricetidae > Peromyscus > Peromyscus nudipes. The sequence goes on from CABHPH010157968.1 coordinate 7,231, forward strand.
CAACTGTAAAAGACAGTTCTGAGACATGGAGGGGAAGGGCATTTACTAACAGGCTGAGTATTAGATGACACCAGGGAATGGATACTGATTTGCTGGGTGTGACTTCATCACCCGTGTGAGGATGCACTCGTGACCATGACGTAAAGTGGATTCTTGTTATTTGTCATGGTCCTGCCGAAGAAAATCACCAAAGTACGGACTTAGTGTGAGCACTGTGTTGTTCCTGCGGAAATACTGGAATAAGTCCCCATGAGCCTCTGCTCATGATGCCTTCCTCAGATGACCCACACATAACCTTGTTTCATCTGTCTGTTGAAGGATACCTTATGTAACACGCATGTCTGATTCATTGATTTTGAACTCATGAACAACACTAGCACAGCTCAAACATGCATGAAGTGCATCCGACACACACCTTTCCTCTGTAAGGCAATTTGCAACGCTCATACTTAGGAACACCCTGTGCTTAGAGACACTTTAAACAACAAAATGAGTAACAAAACTCACAAGAACAGGGGCTGAGGAGATGGGTCAGAGGATAAGAGTGCTTACTAGACAAACATCAGGACCTGAGTTTGAATCCCTGGCACCCACATGAAAAGCTGAGAATGCCTACTTGTGGCTGTAACCCCAGAATTGGATGGTGGGGACAGTCTGATCCCAGGAGCTTGCTGGCCGGCCAGCCCAACTGAAACTTCAGGCCTCTGGTTCAATGAGAGAGTCCATCTCAAGTCATAAGGCAGACAGACAGACACACAAATAAAAGTAAAAATGCAAACAGTGCTGTTAAGTAGACCATGAAAGGCATCTGTGGATGTCTCAGAGCCATAACTGCCAAACCCAGTGGCACCTTGTTGGACCCAGAACCTCACATTTCTCTCGACTCTGCACGTATTTGTATTTGTAAATGACACAGACAGGGAATGTGTTTATTCAGTAGGAAATATGCAAATGAGGGCTCTGTGAATAATGCGCTTCTGGGATTGGCTTTTAATCATTTCAGTAGGTAAAGACAGGAAAAAAAAAAGATGAGGCAAAAATAAGCAAGTGTTGAAAATATTGCCAACCGATCCAGCAGACGCACCGTCCCTAGGAGCAGTTAGTAATGGGATGCAAAGGGATGTGATTTTGTTTGGGAAAATGCCTATGAGAAGAGAAGCAAAGAAAGAACCAGCAAGGCTGGGAGGGGCGGGGGGGCGGGGAGAGGGGAGGAAGAGGGGGAGGGGGGGGGGGGGGGGAAGGAAAAACTCAGGGAGGAGGAAGAGGAGGAGAAAGAGAGGAGTGAGAGAAGTGAGAAGGAGAAAGAAGCATGGGGCAGGAGAAAGGAAGGAGGAGGGGGGAGGGAAAGAGAAAACTGGGCAGGGCAGCCTGGCCCCTGAACAGCGCAGAGACGGGGTGAGGTGCCTGGAGTTAAATGGAGTGTACTGTCCAGACCGCCACACGGAGCCTCCTAAGAGAACTCTCTCTACTTTGAAATGTGTTTGAACTTTTTCTCAAGGAGAACTCAGAGTGGAGAAAAGAATGGGGGTGCAGCAGGCAGGCCACAGAACCACAGGTTTAGATACGATGTTGCGTGTTTCCACTCTGCCCTGTAGGACCTTCTCGCCGCCCACTTCAGAGAAGACCAGGTGCGTCCTAGGCACCCAGTCTGGACTCTGATGGAGTCGCCCAGTCGTTGGGCTGAGCTGGTGCTTGGAGAGAAGGTTGTGTCTGGGTCTCCATCCAGGAGCTTCCATCACCATCCCATGGCCCACCCTCTGGAAAGAAGACTGAAGCTGTGGAGTAGGGTGCTTCAGAACCCCACAGAACTGCCCCACCACTGAGCCCACTGAGCCTGGGTGTCATGTAGCTATTCCCTCCAAATTGAAACACACCTTCCTGGAAAGAACCTCCTTAAGATTCAGGAAGTAAAATGTACAAGTTCCAGGAAAATAAAAAAACAGAAACAAAAACTGAGAAGTCTTAGGAGGTTCCTAAAACTTACAGGATCCACAAGGCCCCCAACTGCTGAGGACGGGAGACTGTCCCACCAGCACGTTGCCTGCAAGTCCTGTGGGGAAACAGCTTTTCTGTCTTGTCACCTGCGCTGGGTTGGGCTTTTCAGTGATGCTGTCTTTGAGTCACTCATGCTGTAAGGAACCCCAGTGGTTTGCTAAGCTAGATTTGGGTGGAATCATTTCTTTGCTCTGTCTGAGATGAATACATGTTTGTTCACGTCTCCCCAGGAAAAGTCACACACTGGGGCAGGGAGCTTAGAGCTCCATCTGAGGTCAGGCTTATGCTAAGACTAGAATAGGAACACCTCACCTGTGGGGACAGGTAAAGGGGCCTATCTGCGTATCGGAGGAATGACATTCCTTCTGTCCAGTGCTGGCCACTTTCCCACTGCCCTCTAACCATGTTGCCTTCAGCTCCTCTGGCCCTGGGGACAGGAGAAGTGACCATATCTGCACAGAGGTGCCCTGCATTTGTCCCTCAAGCTCATTTGCATCTGATACAGCTGAGACTGACCTGGGTGGATTTCTTACGTCTGTCCTATAAGTCTGTGAAAGGAATCCAGAGGAGACAGCGCCTCTCAGCCTAAGGGAGGACAACCCATTGGTGGGACGTATGTCACCATGACAGACAACCTAGAAACTAGTTGTGGCCATGGTCTTCCTGGTGCCTCAGAAAAATAAGACCCCTCACTGAAGGTTCTGAACGGTCTCATGGAGCTGAGGGAAAAGTGAGCACACGCCCCTAATCATCTGCTTCAGCAAAGTCTAGAACAAAGCCCTCAGTTAGACGCCCCCAGCACCACAGAGCAGGTGTGGTGACACAAGCCTACAATCCCAGCACTCAGGAGGTAGAAGCAGGAGGAACTGGAGTTCAAGGTCGTCCTCTACTACTCAGTGAATTTGAGGCCAGTCTGGGCTACATGAGACCCTGTCTCAACATAACAGCAACAAAATGTCTAGCAGGTGCATCCTTCCCAGACAGGCTCTGGGTTGAACCCTCCTTTACGTCTTGCCAGACCTGGGCAGCCACTGTTGGCTTCTTCTGCTCTCTGTGACATGGCCCTTCAAAGACACCATTCCTCAATAAGGCTCATGCCACACAGGGTTAACCAAGGTCACAGGTCACAGGAGGACTGAAGGCCAAGTCCCCCCCCCCCATATCTGCTACTCAGCACTCAACCTGGTGACTGCTTTAAACAGGCAACCTTTCAATCAGTTTGACTATCCCAGACCCTTATTTCAAAATTTAATTAAGCTAAACACCATGACTCCTGGGAAATCCCACTCTTTGCCTCAGTATGCCTCTAGTTTTTCTAAAATTGCATTCTATCATTATTATAATTTCAATTCTGTAGCTGAAGAGCTTGTAGAAGTATGTCTTCTCTCTTTTTAAATAAATCCCTATAGTCTCATGAGTGTGCCTTCTTTGGCCTTCAGAGTCTAAAATGTCCCCTATTTAGCCCTAAACAGGGAAAGTTTTCAAACTACTGGTCTACCAGGTGTGACTGATCTGTGCCCCCCAAAACCCTGGGCCACAAATGCTGAGCTGTGAATAATGTGGCTGAACACAAAACCACACACTTACTTAAAACATGAAATTGGGGGGAGGGGGATTATACAGGTGCTTGAGAGTGAACTATGTGGACGGCAGTGTTGACAGCAGCCTGTCTCCATGTCAAAAGGTTGGAAACACCTGGAGCTCTTCCTTCAAGTGCTCAAACCCTGGAGCTTTGGGCATTAGCGCCTCCTCCACGTCACAGCCAGCCTTGACTAATGCTGACCTTTCCCACACAGAGGACTTACTTACATTCTGAGTGCTTTGCTTCTTGATCCGTAAAACGAGGGTAATAATAATTTGCTAAGCTGTTATGAGGTTGAAAGGGCTGTGTTTTTCTTAAAGCAGTATCTGCCACATGCTAAGTCTCTGCACATAGTTGAGGAAGGAGTAAAATCTCTGCCCAGTGTGGCCTCCAGCACTCCACAAGGCCCACCTCCTCCATATTGCTTCCTTCTGCTACACCTCCATCTTTACGGTAGATCTTACTTGTGGCACACAAGGCACAGGGACAGACAATGGTCACTCTGCCACCTCTGTTCTGTTCCCTACAAGCTCCTTGAAGGCAGAAATAATGTCATTTCTTATTTCCAAGATGATAGCAAAGCCAGATGTCTAATGAGGCCGGACAAACAGACAGACACAGGGAAGGAAGAAAACAAGTGCCAATTAACATCTAGACCAAAGAAGAATTTTCATAAATGAAAAGTGAATAAAGCCATTAGAAAGAAAAATTTCAACTAATTAAAATTTGTCTTCCCTCTGTCTCAATAAAAACAGAATGCAAAACCAAGCAAGGTACATGGAAACAATACTTAAAGCACAGCCAGTAAAAGGAGAGTTCATGTCCTTAATATATAAAGAGCTCTTACAAACCAACATCAAGCTAGGTGCATGGTGCCTCACATCTGTAATCCCAGCACTTGGAGCCCAAGGCAGGAGGATCACTGAGGCTAGTCTGGGCTACATAGTGAGTTCCAAGCCAGCCTCAGACCATGTCTCATAAAAAAAATAAAAATTAATGTAAAAGAAAAAATCCTAGGACCAAAGTAGATGAATAGCATATCATAGAACAAGTGAAAATATAGATGGCAAAGAGATCAAAGGTGTTTGCCATTGATAGTACAGAATAAATAAAAAGGGTGAAATTAGTTAATAGTTTTTAATTATAGTACTCAGGCCCAGCAGTAGGACGAGAAAATAAGCCCCAGTGTTGAGCACATAAGCTGATGGTATAGTGAACTTGATGGTAGGAATCCAAAACTTTTTTAAAAAAAAAGCTTTGCCCCTTGACCCAGCATGGCAACTTCTGGGAAGTCATCAGATAAGTGGATAAAAGTTTCTGCTTGGTGTTGTGAAAAACAAATACAACTTCTATCTTCAATAACAGGGGATCGGTTTAATAAATTATGCTCCACCCGATGTCAGTGGTTGTGCAAGGGCTGAGAAGAATGTTTACAAAGAAAGAGAAGTAAAACCCTACACTTTCATCACAAGTGTGCGGTTGTTTTGTTTGCTCCTCAAAGCAAGGGCTCACTGACCTAGAGCTTGTGATCCTCCTGCCTCAGCTTCTCAACGCTGAGTGTGCAAGCCTGTGTCCTCCATCCTGCCTCAAGTGTGGCTTTTAAGTGCACTGAAGAAACTGGAGGAAGTGTGAACATCATCTCACCCTTCCATAATGCAGGAAGCTAATCTGATATGGAGGTGTCCAGGGCACGTAGGGCCTTGTCCCTTGGGGTGCACTGGGACTCTATGATGGATGTGATCTTCATTTGTGGACACGTATGTGCAATCCCATACAGAGATTCTGTGTGCTACTGTATTATTCAGAAGCCTGTGTGTTTAAACAGTTAGCACCTGCTCACCTGACCCATTGGGGAGCCATAAGTTAGATTTCCCCATGCAGAAGTGTCCTTCGTCCCCAAGCTGACCCTTCCCAAAAAGTTGGCCACATCCACACTAAAAGTCCAGCAAAACTCAGAAGCATATAGCTGGAGCAGATCCGGGACTTCCAATCCTGAATAAAAGTGACTAGAAACCCCCAATGATTATTGCTACAGTGTTTCCAAAAGCCAAAAACAAAACCAAACAATACAAAACCCAGTGCCACCAACCAATGAAGAAAACGCAGCTCCAATGCTGTGGAGCTCTCAAGAGAGCCTGCCGCCTGTGAGGACATGGGGACTGGAGATGATGATATATGCTAAGTCACAATCTCATGGACATGTGAAAACCAACACAGTTGATTCCACAGAAGGTGGGACTTGAATGGTGTTTGGCCCAGGCTGGGCAGTGTAGGATAAGAAGCTCTGGGGACCGCTGCATAGTTAGGGTGACAGGGGGAAGCAGTTAAGTCCTGTGTGGTTTGCAAAGCCCAAAGAAAGGGTCTGCAATGTTTTCGCCTTTAAGAAACATCAGTGTCTGAGGAAATCTGTATATTTAACCATGTGTGGTCACTGAACAATGTCCGCAGGATTGAGACATCCCATGGTAACCCATAAGTACATACAATTTTATGTTTGGGGGTAGCAGTTAAAATAAAATCAATTTAATTTTTAAAAGAAATCGTTAGAAATGCGGAGGGGCCAGTAGGAAGCTGCTCTTGCTCCAGAGGCCCTAGAATGCCAAAATTTAGAACCCTGACCCTCATATCAGGCTGGCTCAACCTAAGCCTATCCACGTGGGAGTGGCAAGAAGGCCCACCCACCTGCCCCCATTGAAGGAGTCCTGAATGCCTTTCCCAGTCTGTAGGCTTCATGGTGGCACTCTGGCCCTGACCTCTCTGTTCCTATTCCCAGGAAGGGGCCACACAACGTGGTGATTTTCCACCGAGGAGTGTCAGAGGCATGATTGTCATCTCCCCAGAGCCGGGCTGGCTCCACCCGCTAGCCTGGTTGGTGATAAGTGGGCCCCACCTGCTGCCCCCGCCCCAAGGAGCAGGTGGGGGCAGGCCACGGGGGAGTGCCAGGATCCTATCTAGAGCACCCAGCCCATATCACAGGGCTGGAACGTCCCAGACACCTAGCACCTCCTCCCCAGAGCCACCTGACTGGAAAGTGGACCTTGACTCCAGGCATCTGGCCTGTCTGTTCTCTCCTCCCAGGGACCACTATCTTCCAACCAGGTCATCATCCTGTCCATCCTTCTGCCTCCAAGCTTGGCTGATGCTCAGCTTGGCGCGTGTTTATTGAGCACCTACTTATCTGCCGCGAACTCCCACGGAGCCCGGCCCTGTTCCATGGTGTTTCTGAGTCACTCTCAACCCTCCTGCAAAACAATGAAGCTGGTTAGTGGGCAAGAAGCCACTCACCCTAGCCGAGCACCAATAGACTGCAAGAGTCAAGAGTTAGGGAAGCTGAGGCAAGCAGAGAGGAGAGCAGACTTGGGTGCTGCAGGCGTATTCTGAGAGTAGGGAACAGAGAATGCTCATACCCTGACAGAGCATCCACTGAGTGCTTGCTAGACTCTGACTGGGATTAACTTAGAAGATACAGGCTCCAAAGAAAAGCAGCATCACAGATGCAGGTCAAGTTTAAGAAGGCAGTGGCTATAGTGCCATGAGAACCCACAGGAGGAGGGGAACCTGCTCCCTCAACCCACAGGCCCATGAGCCAGGTCCCAACGTCACCCCAAAACCTTCCACAGCTTCTGATATGAAGACAGGCCTCCATCCAGAGTTCTCTCTCATGTCTGATGGTTCTCCTGTAGGCAAGAGGTTCAGACATCACACCCATGTGCGTGCATGCATGTGCACATGTGCATGCATACACACACACACACACACACACACACACACACACAGAGGAGTTAGGGATAAAATGCAGAGAAGCAGTATGGAACTGGGATTTCTCCACTGACAGGAAGGGCATCTGGACAAAGTGAGAGCTCACAGGGTGTGGATCCTGGAGGTAGCATCCTAGCAGAGGTGCACACAGGCACAAGCCAGGAATCTCATGGGAGTGGACCAGAGAGCCCCGGTGGAAGATGAAGGGCAGCTAGGACAGACTCTTGCAGCTAATGTCGACCTGTTTTTCTGAGGGTACTGGGAAGCCATGGGAAGATTTTAAACAGAGTGTGCCATGGTAAACTCTGTCCCTTAGTGTCCCTTTGGTCACCGAGTGCAGAACTAGTGGGAAGTCAACAACAAGAGATGGAGAGGCCTGGCTCCCAGGAGTCAAGGAAGTGGCCGAAGTGGACGGAGTGTGGAAGACGAAGGAGCAGCCACCAGTGGGGAGAGCCAGGCAGCGGGGGCCCATGTGTAGACAAGATGTGAGCACCAAAGAAGGGGTGCGCAGGGCATGCACCCCTACGAAGAGGTCAGTCCCAGAGCCTCCTACTCCAGCATGTGCCTGGCAGCTGGGATTCCATGACGTGCCTGAGGTCCCCTGACCAGGGAGCCTGCTGATGGAATGTGGAGGGTCTGTGAACAGACTGGGAAAGAAGTGACCCTGTGTTTTCCCAGTCCCAGTTTCCTTCATATTGTACACAGAAACAGCAAACCACAAATGTCTACTAAACACCTACGGTGTTGGCCCTGATTGAAAGCAGTTGTTTTCATATTGTTTTAGTTGGGCGAACATCTGAAGCACTGAAAGTGTTTATCCTTATGCGGAAAATGACATGAATGCCATTTAACCCACCGGTGAGAAACGCGCTAAGTGTGGCTGAGTCCCAAACGGAAAGTTTATAATGTCCCCCTTCCCACCACCTCTGTCCCCAAAGACAAGCTCCCCGGGGAGAAGTCAGTAGAGCTGCTCAGCCAACAGAGAAGAAGGATTTGGTCATCCAAATAATCAATCAAAATTGGTTTTGTTCAACTACTACTTAGTAAAAATGGAGAGAAACAGGTTTTCAGTTATCAAGAAAGCATGCTTTTTAACACTCAGAATAAGGAACCAGATACTTGCAGTGACCGTGGCATATTTTCATGTCCTGGAACTTGTCTGTAATTCACCGTCTCTCTCGTTTTTTCTATAACTTCGGCATATCACTGCCAACAAAATATGTTTCTAATAATTTCGTTCTGGTTTGTGGCCACTCAATGACTGTGCTGCTCAAGTCCCTAGCCTTGGCTTTTCTATACTGCACCTGTTTCTGAGAGTCAATATCAAGACTTCACACTTCATAACCACACATAGCGGCACATACCTGCAGTCCCAGCACTCAGGAGGCTTAGGCAGGAGGATTGCTTTGAGTTTGAGGCCAACCTGAGATATACAGTGAGAGTCTGTCTAAAAAACAAGCTAGGTGTGCTGGTGCATATCCACAACCCCAGTACTTGGGAAAGAGAGGCAGGGAAATCAAGAATTCTGAGTCTGCCTCAGATACACAGAGAATTCGAAGCTATCCTAGGCTACATGAGACTATGTCTCAACACCTAAAAACCAAAAAGAAACAAAATGAATAATAATCAAAACTTTATCAGGTAAGGCAAATCATTACCAATGCTGTGCATCCCGTGTTTGGTGACAGGGTTCGGGTTGACTGGAGGAGTAGCAAGTAACAGTTTTGTGCCATACGTGCATGCTCATTGCAGAAATATGCAAGTAAGTGAGTTGGTATCACGTGTTTTCAGTTCTCATACCCCGGCACTGTCTATGGCAAGACCAGAACTAGTCTGCATCTTGTCAGTCATGGATGGCGCTAGGAATAGACTCTGAGAAAGAATCACATTTGCTTACTGAGTTTTCTAGATGCTCTAAACACTGGCAGGTGCCAGGTTTGCTTTCCTTAAAACCATATTCTTCCTGAAGAGGGGGACTTCTTCCCTCTGGGTATAAGGAAGCCTAAGACTCATGGGAAATCCCACTGGCAGGTCAAGTTAGACCTGGTGTGAGGACACTGGTTATAAAGTGTCTGAGTGGACACGGGGGTGAGGTGGCTCATGGAGCCTCTGTTCTGCATCTTCCAAGGTTCTAGGTCACCCCCTCTTCTCTGAACCCCGATTTATAAAGCACTAAGTCCTGTTCTTGGGGATGGGTGCAGATATACTCCTTTGAGAGGATGCACTCAAGACCACAAGGGAAAATCATTTTGTCTGTAATTCTTCAGCACAACACACCCTGGTCTCTCTGGAGAACAGATTTCCACACACACCACAGAGCACAGGTCCACCTGTCTATGGGGATAGCTCTCTTTCTAAGATGATCCCTCTTGGAAGCACCTCTGAACTTCCTGACATTCTAAAGTCTCCACTAGTGTGGTACAGATACCCTGAGAGCTGCCCGTTCCCTGCTTTCTAAGACAGCAGGCATGACCCAGGAAGACTGGAACCATCCTTCTGAAATACAGACTAGAGGGAGAAAGTCAGCTGGGGTTAGGAACTAGAGGAGTTAGCGAAGGAAGTCTTCCTGGGGAAGAGGCAGCAACCTAGGCTCCTCACTAGAGTGTCCCAGAACATTCCATAGGAATTCAAAAACTTCTGCAATCCAGAAGTCCTCCCCACCCTATGTCCCTAGCCTCTGAGGACAAGTTCATTCCATTCCTCTGGTGATTCTCCTGCCTGGAACTTCCTCTACCCAACTTGCTCCTTTGATATTCTTCTGATTGCGTCCATGAACCTAAGGCTAACTCCCAGACCACCCAAGACCTATCAGGGCTGTGCTCCAGACCCTGTGGCACTTATTCCCCAGCCTGTTCCTCCACGTATCCTTCACTCATCACAGTTCAAGGGCAATGAACACGCCTCTCCAAGGCCACGGCGTTCTCGTCTAGAGCTATGTTGGACAACAGCCTGGGGACAGCCATGACTGCCAATGGACAAACCCTTGGTGAAGACTAGGCCTGTCCCCAGCTCCCCTGCCTCCTAGATGAGTTCTTTTAAGCCAGGCTTCACCTCTCGCCCCTGCCTTTTGAGCCTTGGTTTCCCCAGCTGAAAAAATTAGACTATTTGAAAAGTCAGTAAGCTACAAAATACTGACTCCTTCTAAATGGAGATGTCCTTGGGAGTTCTTGGCCCATGGACAGAGACAATGAGAACATTTCATACTCAGACAGGGATGTGAAGCAGGTGTATGCGGTTGCCTCCTTCCCTTCTACCAAGACTAACACCCACGGGGAGTTTTCCTTACCGATGATGCTTGCCCTCCCCATCCCTGGAACCCAAAGGATCTGTCCTTGATGGTAGCTCTCACCTGGAAAGAAAGTGACTCAGACCTCCAGGAGAGCTGGGATGAATCAGGGAGGCAGAACTGAGTATGGGGCCCCCACCCCAGAGCCCAGACCTCTCCCAGCAAGAAGAGTATGAGCCGTCCCCAGTGATCACTGGGCGAGAGGGTGATTCTGCTGAAATGTGGCCCTGGCCAGCCAGTGGGGCACCCCTGTAATCACACTCCCACATTCCAGGCCTGTCCAGACATCTTCCCAGTACTATCTTGTCATGCAGTCCTGCAGGGAGGCCAGGCAGTCACATGGGCCTCCATTGTCTCTGCTGACAGTGGCTAGGGTCTCTTCCTGTCATTCTGGGGAAGCAATGGACATGGGACAGCCACGAGAGAACCTGTGGAGCAGCAGGAGGTGGGAGCCCAGCCCTGCCTCTCCAACTATGAGGCTCCATCTGTTATTGCCCACTAAGGTCCCATCCCTCTCTGCTGTCAGTGAGACCCTAGAAGTAGATCCTCTGCCTGGACCTCTCCCTCACACCAAACCTGCCCACTCAGCTGCTGGCCCAACATTGTGAACTCTGCCTGCTTCAAGCTGACCTTAGATCAGGCCCCAGATGCGCTTCAAGAATCTTCTCCATCCTAGATCTCAGCACAAGGCAGCTGCATCCTTCCCGGTGCTCAAGTTACATGGTAGCTTGTCTCTTCCCTTCACCTCTCTGGTTCTACCTAGAAAAGGGACTCAGAACCCAGCATCTCTCACGCCTTTGCTCCCTCTCTGAGGGGAGCCCCGTGGTACTCTGAACCCCATAGGGAGCTCCCTTGTGGGTCTCTTGGCCTCACTCTTCCCTCCAGCTGCAGTCAGAGGGTTTTTGATAAACACAAAGTCAGACCAAGTCCATTGAGTAAAAGTCATATCCCCAAAAACAGCCATTCTGAAGAAGGAAACGGGGAGAGAGGGAAGAAGGATAGAAGGGTAGAAGAAAGATAAAGGACAGAGTTGGAGGAAGCAAAAGGAAGAAAGGGAGGGAAAGAGAGGAGAAAGGGAGGGAAGGAAAGAGAGGTCAAAGGGAGAGAGGAACTGGAAGGGAAGAGGAGGATAAAACCAACTTGATTTGAGAAACATGCGAAGTCCTTGCAGGCACCTGCAGGGGAGATGTGCTCCTCCACCAGCTCTAGGGAGTCATGCCCCCCCCACTCCCTACCGCCTCCCTTCCCATCCTGCTCCTCTTCCAGGACCTGCACAGGTCTTGGTCCTGGACATGCATGTGCTTCTTCCCTCTGCTCCAAGTCCGCCTGTGCTGAATGGAATCTGAAATGTGTCTGCAAGCTCATGGTTCACACATGGTCACTAACTGCTGGAGCTACTGGGGAGGCTGTGGAACCTTTGGGAAGTAGGGTCTAGCAGGCAAGAGTAGGCCACTTTGAAAGTGGTACCCAAACCCTGGTTCCTGGTCTGTTGTGATGTGAACAACTTCCACCACATACTCCCACCTCCATGCTTTCTCCACCACAGTGGACTGAAACGGCCTGAATCAGTGAACTAAAATCAGTCCTCCCCATAAGTGGTCTCGGCAGGTAGCATGATTCCCAATGAGGTGGAATTAATTGATACTGGCTGAAACAAGGCTTCCCTGGCTACTCAACACACACACACACACACACACACACACACACACACACATACACACACACAGAGTCCCCAATACACATTCTTTTCTTCATCTTTTCCCCGTGACACATACGAACTTCTAATATGTTTTAAACTTTGCCTGTTCGTCTATGACGTTTCCTGTTGGAAGCCTTGTCCTCTCCTTTGGACTGAGAGCACAAGGTGGGCAGGGCTCTGGGTCTGTAGTGACCAGTCCACGTGAATCCTTGACACCTGACCAAGGTGTGCACACAGCAGATAGGTGAAGGGGGAAGGAAGGAAGAAGGGAGGGAGGAGGAAGGGGGGAAGGAAAAGGAGAGAGAGAAGGATGATGGAGGGGTAGAAGGAAGATGAAGGAGAGAGGCTCAAGAAGGAAAAGGAAGGAAGGGAGGAAAAAAGGAGGAAGAAAGGGAGGGAAGGAAAAGGAAGCTGAAGGAAGAGAGGGAGGAAGAAGAAAGGAGAAAGGGACAGAGGAACGGAAGGGAAGGGAGGGAAGAAAGAAGGAAGAAATAAAGGGAGGGAAGGAAGGAAGCGCAGGAAGAAGGAAGGAAAGATTATAATTATCTTAATTATCTTAATCTTGTTAACCTGCCATTCCCTAACTGCGATGGTTCTTTCTGCCCCAGTCTCTTTATTTGCAAAGTTAGCTAATAAGACTAGCTGGCTTCCTGAGCTGGGATGTGGCACGGCCGGCCTGCCTCCACACAGTAAACACTGGCTAGTACTGTGATGTTAACTGTACAGCCACCAGGAGGCAGGTGACCTGGTCAGGCTTTAAGGAGCTCATTTCCAAGTCAGAAGATGCGCCTAGGAAGCTGTTCCCTGGGTCCTCCCGTTCAGGGCATGAGAAGGTGCTCCCAGGCTGAGCAGCAGGCTCCAGCTTCAGAAGGGCTCAAGCTGGCTCTGCTGCAGAGGGTGCATGAGGGAAATCAGAGGGCACAGGGCTTTGGAGCAGAAACAGGTCCAGTCGTTCGTGTCATACGTGGATCCGTCTTCCGGGAGCTGGAAGTCAGCTCTCTTTCCAGGCCTCTCGTCTGAACAAACCTTCCCAGTGTGTGCTCCATGCTCCAGCCAGCAGAAGGAATATGCAAATGAACCTGAATCAGAGAACTCATTAAATCTATCCTTGAGCCAGGGAGATGGCTCAGCAGGTAAAGGTGATTGCTGCCCAAGCCTGACAACCCGGGTTCATTCTCCGGGGCCCACAGTAGAAGAAGAGAACTGACTTCAAAAAGTTGTCCTCTGCCTTCACACACAGGTATACCGTAGCACACATAACCATACACATATGCGTGTGCGCGCGCGCACACACACACACACACATCATAGTCATCATAAAATAAATAATTATAAAATAAATGTATTAAAACTTCTCTTTGTTCAGGGAGCCTTGAAGCCCTGTGAGAGCCAACCGAGGCCTTCACCGCACCCACTGAACACCCAGATAAAGAAAAGCCCACAGTGTTAAGAGAATCTGCCTAGGGTCCCATTGCTGGAAAGAAGTGAGACTGGAGCCAGCATCCCCAGCCAGCTTGTAAGCCTCCACAGAGAGCTTCAGATGAGCCAAGCCTGGGCATTCCCACTCCCCTCACCAGAGGCTTCCATGGCTGGGACCTGTCTGTGGTCCTTGGCACTAAAAGGGTGGCTGTCCCACCGTTCCACACTCTGTAGCCTGAGGTTCCCTCCAACAAGAGCGAAGGATGCAGGGTCTGTGAGCGTCTCTCTGCCTCGTTATTTGTGGTCCACTCTATCTGCTTCCAAAAAGGACAAGGTGGCTCACCACACAACATAAATGAAGCCGATGGGAAACACAGGTGCCCTGTCCTCTGGGGAGTCTGAGCCCTTCTTTTGGTTGAGAGAATCCCACAATAAGCCACACCCCAGTTCTCAGAGTCTCTACCTGAGGCCAGCCTGGACCTAACTCTGGCCTGCATTTGACCTTGTCCTGCCCTATGTACTGGTCCAGGCATTTGACCTTGTCCTGCCCTATGTACCGGTCCAGGGACAGGACCCCCAGGCCACCCACGGGAAGTGCTCAGACTCAGGATGTCATGGCTGGCTTTGGTACCTACTCTGTTGCCCTAATAATGAGTCAGGCCTCACCAAGGAGAAAGCCTCAAGTGGCAGCAGGACTAATTCCAAATGACTTAATTGATTTAATTCATTGAAAAGAGGAAAGGAAGCCAAGCCCTTCCGAGGGCAATCTAGTGCCTGCTTGGGTCATGAGTGCTGCTGAGAGGTCCCTAGCATGTGACTCTGCACCAGGGGACTCATCCCCCCACCCATGCCCCAGGTCTCCGTAGGAGGGACAGGCCCGCCTGGATCCTCATTGTCTCAGGAATACCAGCAACCAGGGATCACGGCGAGGCCATCACAGTGCAGCATCAGCAATGGCTTTGTGACCTAGCCCCAGAAAGCCAGGTCTGGGGAGATGCCAAGCCTGGAAGCTTCCTCGACAGGAGGGCTGGGTCATGCAGGGCAGGAAGGATGGGAGGTGAGGCTTTCTGTGGTGCAGAATGATGGAGAGGTTTGGGCTCTCGGCCCAGGGGTCCAGAGAAGCTGTGAGGAATAGTGGTGGGCAGCGGACTCCTCACAGGTTCTTCCCAGGAAGAAACCCCTGCTCTGTAAGGGAGAAAAAACTCGGCTTCAATGAGTCACCCCGCATGGAAAAAGCCCAACAAGAAAAAGCATAGATAACCTATGACCCCTGACATAAGCCCCATGAGTTTACCCCCATTTAATCCTCACGGTTGTGTAAGTCATGTCACTGATCCCATTTTACAGGAGAGGAAACTGAGCTCCAGAGAAGTTGAAACTAGCTGGCATATGGTCAGTAGTGAAGCTTGGCTTTGGATCCAAGTGTGTGAAAACCCCGTGTTCAAGCTGTGATTGAACACTTCTGAGACTCCATGCCAGTGACTGACTGGCATGGTGGATCTGTTGATCCACCAGCCTGATGGACATAGTGTGTTCTTAAAATTCCTGGCTTCCGCTGGGCATGGTGGCACATGCTTTTAATCCCAGAACCCAAGAAGCGGAGGAAAATGGAGTTCTGTGAGCTTAAGGTCAGTTGGGTCTACATAATGAGTCCAAGACCAGTCATGGTTACATAGTGAGACCCTGTCTCATAATCAAAGAAAGAAACCTGCTCTAAACCAGTCCACGGCTGCTCCCTACAATCTGAGAGCTGCAGCCAGAGAGACAGGAGAGAGGAGACTCCACCATGGATATCATTGAGAAGGGGACCAGAGGAAGAGTCTCAACAGAGTCCACTGTCATATCTCCTCAGACTATGGCCAGAAGCAAGACGGTCAGCCCCCTCTCTGGAGGGAGGAGACATGTACAATAAGACACCCAGCCCAGAAACCCCCTAAGCACATTTACATATGTGACATGGGTTCATCTGCTGCTAAGGCCTTGCTCAGCCACTATGACTCTGTCTGAGCCAGTCAGTCCATAGCCGGGGTCAGAGGTTAGTCAAAGGTCAGGGTCATGGTTTGAGGTCTCAGCTAGAGGTCAGGATTAGTGGTTCCTTTGGTGCTCAGCCTCTACACAGTGGGCTGCATGAAGGAGGAGCTGGGAGGTTCCATGCCCTGGGCTTAGATCAAGAGTCTGTAGTGAGTCATTAAGGTGACCCTTGGAGTGACCCCTGGAGTCTGGCTGCCTGTGGGTCACCTGCTAGGTAGGGATCTAGTACAAGGTGGGGCTGGAAGGCTCCAGGGGTAGGCAGAAGCCTGTGCCCAGCCCTGTGGACTCCTCCCCCCTCATTCTTCCTAGCTGAGGTCATTCCATGGGCCCAGCCACCCCAGGCCTGGGAGGGGAGCAGAGGTTCTGCTGCACCTCCCCCAGAAGACCTATGAGTCAGAATCTCCAGGACCGCAGCTACAGGGTTTCAGAAGATGGGGTACCCCAACACCCTGCTGCCAGGCTCATACCTCATGGGACAGCATTGACCAATCAGTTAGTGGACAGATAATACTGAACCTTAAGCACACACTGGGCAAAATTTACACCAGAGTCCCCCCCTTTTCTTCCTTCCTTCTTTCCTTCCTTCCTTTCCTTCTTTCTTTCTTTCTTTCTTTCTTTCTTTCTTTCTTTCTTTCTTTCTTTCTTTCTTTCTTTCTTTCTTTCTTTCTTTCTTTCTTTGTCTGTCTGTCTTTCTGTTTTTAGAGACAAAGTCTCATGTATCCCAGGCTGTCTTTGAACTTGCTATATAGTAGAGAGTGGCCTTGAACTTCTGACCCTCCTGAGTTTTGAGATTACAGGTGTGTACAGCTGTGCCTGGTTTATTTAGTGCTGGGCTCACACCTGGAGTTTCAAGAAGACTAGGCAGAAACCCTACCTACCAAGCTACACCCCCAGCCAGCCCAAAGTGTTTCTTTTAATCCAATGACGTTACTCTCTGCCGTGCAGGTAAGGAAACTGAGGCACAGCTCTGGTCCTTTGAACCCAGGTGGCTAAGCCTCATTCTTAGCCACCGCTGGTTGTAAGAAAGAGATGACACAAACCCACCCCATTCAAGAAGGCCACGGAGTGCCCAGAGTTGCCACAATGTCCCCATCTCCCACTTCCTTCTAGAGGGCGTCTGAATGAAAGAACCAAGTGCTGTGTGGTGACCGGAGAGTCACCTCCAGGCGGCTTTGACAGAACAGCGCTCTTTTTTTCAGTCGTTATTGGATTCATTTATTTTCCCTGTGTGTGTGCGCACGGTGCAGGGAGGCCAGAGGACAGCGGCTGGAGAGGGTCCTCTCCTTCCACCGTGTGGGTCTCAGGGATGGAATTCAGGTCACCAGGCTTGGCAAACACCTTTACCCACTGAGCCGTCTCATCGCCATCCTCACTGCTGCTGCCCTTCACCCTTGGTTTGGGATGCTATCATTTCCTTTGCTTCCTTTCTGTGGGTCCAGGGCCTTTTGGCAAGGCAGCTTGCTCTGAAAGAGGTACCCTACAGGCTTTTCTGGCTTCCTCGGAGCATGGGTGAGAACACCAGCAGGGACAGAATGTTTCCAGAATGTAGCGTCTACGTGATAGCTGTGGCCTTGGGGGCAACCTACAAGACACAGGGTCCTGAGGGTGACAGGCACAGGTGAAACATTTGGGACCCTAGGGCATTGCATTGGACCTACAACTTCTCCTTGCTGGGCACTCCCAATTTTGTCCTGAGTGGCATTGTCGCAGGCACTCAGCGGGGATGTCTGTGGAAGTAATTCTACCACTTGATGGGCATGGTCTGAGGAGGTATGACAGTGGACGCTGTTGGTTGGCCCTCTTCCTCTGGCCTCTTCGTCCACTTCTAAATGATGGCGGAGCCTCCCTTCTCCAGGCCCACTGGCTGTAGCTCTCAGAGCAGGCCCAGGCCGCTGGCCCTCTCAGATGCAACCCCGTTTGCTAACATATTCAGACTCATCCTCTTTGCTGTCCTGCAATGGATTCAAGGGTAACACACTAGAAAAAAATCAACACAACACTTGGACTGATACAAAGGAGGCATGAGCAGAGAAGCAGCACTCACTGGAGCCTGGGTTACAGCTGCAGAGGGTCAGCAGGGCCACACCCACGTAGACAGCCAGTGCCACTGACCCAGAGGACTGTGGTTGCTCCTGCTGGGAGTGTGTTCTCCACTGAGGTTCCCCAAACCCTCAGAAGTGGTAGGTGGCTCTCAGCCAAGCACCAAAGAAACCACGAAGTATTTCCCCTCCATTTACCTGGTAAACCTTAGGCAAGAATGAATCTATAAAGTAAAGTTAGAGCTTGGGATTAGATAATAAAAAGCAGGTTTTTCACCTCCACAATTGACTGGTGTGACTATACGGGTCATGGAAGGGACAAACTCTACCTCCACCAGCTGCTGCCTAACTCTGCAGTTCCAGGTCACCACTGACGTCAAAAATGGCCATGAACCCCTCTGAGAGCCAGTGTATGGAGGCTTATGACAGGGTCTTCCTCCCTGGTCTCACTGTCAATCATCTTGTTCAGTGGGACCTGGGAGCTTAGGGAAAGTTTGCTCCTAACTGGCCATTTTATCACTTGCCACCCTGGGGAATAGCACAAACTGCTGCCTTAGATAAAGGAAAGATAGAAGGTCCAATTCCTAGATCCACAAGCACCAGAATCACCCTGCATGGTGACTCTGATCTAATAAGCCCATTTTGTTTAGGCTGCTCTGAGGCTGTCCCCATGGTTACTCATCATCATGGGTGTCCGGATGGAAGAAGAAATGGCATTTCCATTTGCAGGGCCGGGGACTGAACCTGAGCCTAGGGCATGCTAAGTGGAGGCTGTACCACTGAGCCACATCTCCAAGAACTGACTGCAGACTTTCCAGATGCTTTTGAAAGCAGAGGTCTCCTCATTTTCACTGGGTGCTGTTCTCTCCCTGTGTCCAGAAAAAATAGAAGAAGCCAGTCACCCCCTAGTGGAGCTTCCTGGAAAGGGGGGTCTCTGGAAACCCTGGGGTACAGGCTCGGATCTTTTGGAGAGGAGATGGGTTTTGTGCATGTGACAGACTGCTTGGTCCTAGAGTGCCTAGGGACTGTCCCCTCCCCAGCTCCTCCTCTGACTCAAGAGACGGGATTAGTGCTACATTCCTTACCCCTGTCGCCCTTTATGCTGTTAAGTGCTTTATAGGCTCCAATTTGCCGAGCGCCCCGCCCGAGAGTGCCTGCCCAACAGTCAGGGCTTCTGAGAGTGATCCAGAGACAAGACCAAGCCTCCCTGTCCCAAGCTTTGAAGGCCTCCCCAGGGAAGCCCCTGCTCAATCTCCAACAGTGGAAGCTTCCAAGACCCATAGTCCGGAGAACACGGAATGTGGAACACAGGATGCTACCACTCAGAGCACAGACCATGCAGCAGATTCCAATATTGCACCACAAGACTTGAGGAGCCACAGGAGGGTTTGAGTAGAAGGTTACGTGACTACCTCGAGTACTCCTTTCCCTGGTTCCCTGGGCATGTCCAGGAACCTCACCTCCACAGGCCTCCACTATACTCAGATGCAGCAGCCTTGAGTCTGGTCTTCAACTGGGCTGGGATCTGCACAGCTGCCTTGGTGGATGTAGACAATGTCTGTCTATAGCCTTTGGGCTTCCAGACCTCAGAGTGAAGCTGGTAGTACACCATAGTGACTTGCCTCTTGGTAATCACTTTGCAGCCCAATCATTCCATGCTGAAGAAATTGCTGTGGCTCTCTAACTGCCAAGAGTTCAAGTCCAAGTCTCACCTTTTTTTCCTTTGTGTTTACGTATCATCACTAAGGTCTCCATACGCTGATTTTCTTGGGCTCTTATGTCCCCTCCTTGAAGCTGTCTTCTCTGAGCTGGACATCCTGCTCCTCACCATCACACAGTTCATCTACGGATCCCAGAAGTCCTTACCAGTTGCTTCTTCTATCACAAACTCCTCATCTGCAAGAGAGCAGGCCAGGGCTAGAGCTGAGCTGGCAGAGTGCTTGCCTTCCATGGAGCTCTGGGGTGCCTCCCAAGTGCAGCATAACACAGGTGTGGAGGTACACATCTGTAATCCTAGCACCTAGAAATGGAGGATCAGAAGTTCAAAGTCATTCTCAGCTACGCAGTGAGTTTTGTGACCTTGTCTCAGAGAGGCAAGTGGGGCCTGCACCTCAGCCCTTCTCTGGGATTAATTACCTTGAACTGTTACAGTACACTGTTACTCAGTCTTTTCAGCTCTGGGTTCTGGGCCCACCTCCTCCCATTGTAAACTCTCAGAGGACGGGTATTTGTCTTACTCATACATTCCCAGCAACTAACATTGTGCCGGTCCCTGCCTCATTAGGGCACATAGAATGTTCCGTGGTTTTTAAACTGCTGGAGCTCCAAGGAGTGATTCAGTGACTAGATTTCCTATAGGGAGATAATTGGGTGAAGGACACTAAGGAAGGGCCATGCTCTCAAATTATCATCCTTGTCAGTGGCTATCTGTGGTGGGTCTTTGTTGTGAAAGAATTCAGAAGGAAATCTGCTCTGGGACGATGTAGGGGGGGTGGGATGTGCAAGCAAAGTGGAGCTAGGCATGGGGGCTGGAGACCAGGCAAGCGTGGAGATGGAGGTGTACTGACACCATGTGAAGTAAATGGGCGGAGGAAAGGTGGGGGTGGGAGGCAGAAGAGACAGGATGGGTGGGCAAACAAAAGGACGGTGGGGGGACAAGGAGGAGGAAGATGGAGGAAGATGGAGAGGAAGGGGAAGTAAGAGGACTATGAGCAAGAGGAGCAGGTGGGAGAGGAAGGTGAGGAAGAAAAAGATACAAGAGGAAGAGGAGAAGGAAGAGGAGGTAAAGGAAAATAGAAAACAAAGAGAGAAAATGAGGAAGAAGATGAAAAAGATGGAGGGATGTAGGAGGAAGAGCAGGTGAGAAAGAAGGGAAGATGAGGATAAAGAGGAAGACAGGAGGAAGAAGGGAAGAGAAGGGGAGGGGAGTGGAGAGGAGGGGAAGGGGAGCCAACTGAAGGAGGGAATGTGGTCCCTCCCTCCCTGGACTGCCTTGGAACCAGGCTGGGCTCTGCATCTGCAGAGTGCTCCTGAAACTCCTGCGTGTCAAGGCATGAATGGAGGCTAAGAGGAAGACAGCCAAATTGGAAGCCAGCCCAAGACCCATTGCCAGGAAGGTGTGCACCCAGGACAGCGGCAGTGACGAGGATACATTATTGGCTCTGTGGTCTCCTCTGTCACACTCCCTCCACCCTGCACCTAGCTGGCTGAGCTGAGCAGGATGGTAAGTCCTTCAGTGGCTTGTTGGGGACATGGCAAGGGAGTGGCCCAACTGAGACCATGGTGGCTGGGGGGATCAGGAACCAAAGGAACACTGGGATTAAAGTTTCACTTACCTGCCTCGAAAGTGCCCAGGTATTGTGTGGGCCAGGATTCCAGGGTGCTGAGTAAGGCAGCAATCCCAGCATGGATAAGGGAGAAAGCACTGGCTGCTGCTTGTGGGGATGGCCAAGGGGACAGGGACCCCAGCTCCCTCTTGCAGGTGATGGCAGCCTTACCACTACCTCTTCCCAAGATATGGTCCCTTCCTCACAGCCCAAGCCAGACACCCATTGCCTGAGGGCCCAGCTAATAAGAATAGGGTGAGACTATCCAGGAGGCAGAGGCAGAGGCATGCTAGTGAGTTAAAGGCTAGCCTGGGCTGATGATAGTGAGGCCTCTCCCCATTCCCCATCAAAATAAGAGAATGGGGTGAGAAGCTAGGTGGAGACTTGGAAGAGAAAGATTCTTTATGTGTGTGGGTTGAGGGATAAGAGAGAGAGGGGGCATCCAGCTGGAAGAGACCAAGAAAGACAGAGATGAAGAAAGGCAGAGGCAGAGAGGGGACCATCTGGTTAAACTTTGCTGTTTCACACATGTAAGTGACAAAGAAATAAATGGGATCTAATCAGAAACCAGTGTGTGCTGATAAACCTGAACCTCAGTTACAGAATGAACCTCAAGCATGGCCTCACACTAAACTTTAACCCTGGCTTCAGACTCACTGCTGAACCTGTCCTCAGACTCATCCCTAATCCCAACTACTCCAGCTACACTGAGCCTAACCTTGGCAGCTCGCCAGCCGCCAAGCTGAAAAGGTCTGGGGAGAGATCATGCAGATATTTCTAGAATAATCACACAGCTGGCAGACTCCCTGGGATGGCACAGAGTGGTTGGATGTGGTTGCGCAGACAGGAAATGCCTGTGTTTCTCTAGCACATCTCTGAACCCCTGTACAGGCAGGTGGATTCTCACTACCATCCCTCTCTTTCCCTGCCAGATGGGTCTTCCCATTTTTCTGTGACTCTGGAGTCTTGCCCATCTCGTGGCCCTTTGGTATGATTTGGATATGACCAATCCCCCCAAAATTCACGTGCTGGCAGAGGTGGTGCTGAAGTATGGTAACTTTAAAAGATGAGGCCTAGGCGAAGGTAAGTGGGTCATGGAGGCTGTAGGTCAGAAGTAGACTAATGCTATCTCTTGGAAGTGTGCCATGCCTCCTGTGACTGGCACAAGAACGGACTGTGATGAAGTGAGACACCTCACCCCTTAGCCCTTCCTCAAGCAGACGTCTGTCTGTCACAGAAGCGTGGTGGTGCCACGGCACATAGCCCAGCAAGCCTGCCTCTTTACATACCACCCAATAACAGTGACTGTGTTTTCACAACATCAGGACTCCTGCTGCAGTCCCCCTGAGCCCACCTTACCCACCAAAACTAAGCATTGTCTCCTGCTCCATCCAGAAGGTTCTGTCCTTCCCCAGAATGCCTACCATGTTGTGAATTAAGAATCTGCCTAGGCATCTAGAATCTTCTTCCATGGTCTTCTTTTTAATATTTTAAAAAAAAATCTTTTTTTAAAAAAAAATCTTTTCTTTCTTGAAAATTATCAGGATCAAATCTGTGGGTTTATTTTATCTAGCTTTTCAAACCTATAGTTTTAGAATTCATACAGGAAATTGAGCACTTTAATAAACCAATGTGACAATAGCTAACTATACAAAGATTATCTGGTGGGTTTTTTTTTTCCTTTCACTTTCAGGACTACCCTCCTCCATTTTTATTAGTTCTTTGAAAATTCCATATAATGTATTTTGATTGTACTCTCCTCCTCTTCCCACATCCACACACCCCAACTTCCCCAACGGCATGCGTCCTTCTTTCTTTTAACCCATCAAATACAGTCCAGATACATCCCGCAGCTGCACATGAACTTACAGCAGCTGCACGTGAACTTACATGCACAAGACCTGCAGCAGCTCAAGCCACACACAACCCCAGCATGGAGAGGGAGGTGCAAAGTCCCAGCCCAGCTCCTGGGAAAGGAGAGTCTGTTTCCTGTTGTCTTCTGAAACTGTGACTCTTATTAGCAGAGGGACAGCATACGTGACGCACCACACACCATCTCCTCAGATAGCCGTTTTTCCTCATAAACAATACTGCAATGAACATCTTTACGTTTTTAAGAACAAAAGATTTCCTCAAGCCAGAACAACGTGCTAAACATAATTTTAGCAGTGCTGGAGACTTGAACCCAGAGCCTCACTCACGACTGGCAGTAAATGCTCTACCACTCAACCGCATCCTGACCCCTTTAAGTATTTCAAAAGTCAAGTCCAGGGCTGGCGACACGGCTCAGTCTGTACAGTGTTTGCCACACAAGCATGAGGACCCGTGCTTTGACTCCCCAGACCAATGCAAAAAGCCTGCTAACTGTGGTTACCTAGGGAGGCAGATTGACGTGGATCCCTGGAGCTCACTGGCCAGCCTGTCTAGCTAAATTGGTGAGCTCCTGAGAGACCCTGGTGAGAGACTCTGTCTCAAAAAAATAAGGCAGAGAACAATAGAAAAGGATACCTGACTTTGATCTCTGGCCTCTATACGTGAACACACACACACACACACACACACACACACACACAATGAACAAGCATACACACACAAATCAAGCCAAAGTTCTAGTGATGGCTGCTCCTGGTGATCTTTAATCCCAGCACTCAGAAGCAGAAGCTAGCAGATCTCTGAGTTCAAGGCCAAACTGGTCTACATAATGAGTTCGGGGCCAGCCAGGACTGCACAGTGAGACTCTATCTTAAAAGAAACAATCATAAAATCTGATGAAAATTCACTGCCTTTCTCCATTTCCCCCCTTCCAGAACATTTGCAATCTTTAAGGTGATTGTTCTGGCAATTAACTATATATATATGTATATATATATATATGTATCAACAATTTGTGTATTTCTGTTTTCTAGACAGATCAGACTTAAAAATTTTTACTTCCTGCTATGGCAGATGGAAGGGGGTGCAGCTATACTGTCCAAACATTGCCCCCCACAAATCTTCTAACAGAGTTGAGTCAGTGTTGCCAGATGTGAGCCAGAGAGCACCATGGGACCAGCTTCTCTCCCAGCAGCTTCTAGTCTCTCCTGCTGTCGATACCTTGTGTGTATTATTTGCCTAGCTTTGTCAATACACTTACTAATTCTCACCCAAATTCACGGAAGAACCCTGGACTCCCTCCAAGGAAGCGTGCGTCTCGAGGCACCTCTGTTTCTGTGAGGATGTCCCCGAGGACGGGTGCAGTCAGTTGAGTGTCTGCTGCTCCCATCTGCTCTTCAGCTTCCATGTGTCGGTTCCCAAGCTCCTTCAGCGTCTTGTGAGCTCATGTCACCTTATGTTCCGTGTGGAGCTTCATAAACTCTTCCTGGGGAGTCGTGAGCAAATGTCTGTTCACTGAATTATCCTCTCGTTGGGCCAGATATGTTCTGCGCTGGCTTTTCAATAGCCTCAGCTATGGAAACTAAAAATAAAATATTGTTATGATTTCTTCGGTCTATAGTGAGTCAGGCATAGAGCATGTGTTGTACTAGGCCAGTTTTCTCAACCTTCCTAATGTTGTGACCCTTTAATTCAATTCCTCATGTTATGGTGACCACCCCCCAACCATATTATTTTCATTGCTACTTCGTAATTGTAATTTTGCTACTATTATGATCATAATGTAAATATCTGTGCTTTCTGATGGTCTTAGGCGACCCCTGTGAATGGGATGTTCCCCCTCAAAGGGGGTTAAGAACCACTGTACTAGAGCCAGAAACTTCTGGCTGTTAGGCAAGAGGTCAGTTCCAGGAGGAACTGATAGACAGGCACCCAAGACAGGACATAAAGAACAAAGGGTGAGCTAGCCCAAGGCCCTGGAACAGGGTGTGTAGATAATGGTGGTAATTGGCTCTTGGTGGCGATATAAAGGCCGTGATGGCGGTCGACTCCAGATGGGTCAGCTCAGTACATGAGAGACAATAGTTGACAGTGGTCTATGCTAGGGCAGTCAGGTTAAAGCAACTTCAAGACTTCCTCTCCAGGGAAGCATGAGCAGAGGGTTTTGTTCTCTCCCTTAGTGAACTCTTCAGCTTTGGGATACTAAAGCCCTATACATCTTCTTGCATCTTAGACTAAATTCTGAGAAAAATGGATTTCTGAGAAAAACATGAGACTTTCCTAGAAGTGCCACTCTGGGGATGCCTCAGGAGAGGCTGGTGCAACTTAGCTCACTCCCTCTCCTACACAGCGTGTGCTTATTCATGCTCACTCTATTTCCCAACACAATATTTTTATTAATTATTTGGGAATTTAGTACAATGCACCCTGATCACACTTGCTTCCCATTCCTCCCAGGTCCACCCTCCCACCCTTGCACCCCCACCAAAATAAAGAAAAACACCAGGTCCAATTTGTATTGCCCCATTCTCATGGGTACATGGTTGAACTCCCAGTAGCCAGGCCCTTAACGATAACTAACTGTCATGCTTGTCCTCACTCAGCTCCTGACCATTTGAGCCACCACTGTGTTCTGTCTGAATTCTTCACTTTCCAGGGCATAAGACCCAGCAGCAAAGCCAGAGGAAACTGGAGACACAAAGTTTCCCTGAGCAATTCAAGGTTGAACTTAACCATGTAGCCCAGGTTGGCTTCAAACTTGCAGCAATCTCCCACCCCCTGCCTCAGTTTCCAAATATCATGTGCCATCATGCTCATCTTAAGCCACAATTGATTTTTATTGCAGTAAATGTGCACAACATCAGATTGCTGTGTTTGCTGTTCCAGCTTTGAGCATGTACACAATGCTCTATGTTCACCATCAGTGTTCAACTTTGGAGAGACAGTCATTTTCTCAAGTCGAAACTCTGAACTCATCAGAAAGTAGCTGAGCTTTCCTTCCCATCTCTGGTCCCCAGCCACAAACATCCCTCCCATCTCTATATATTTGACTCTTGTGGGTATTTCATACAAATGGAATTGTACAGTATTTGTCCTGTGGGAGTAGTTATTTCACTTAGTGTAATGTCCTCAAAATCACCCTGTGCAAGCTTATCAGAATCCTTTTCAAGACACTATAATATTTTTTGTGTGTATACTTTTGGTTTAATTTACACACTCATCTGTTGATGAACATTCAGTGACTTCCATCCTTTTGCACACGTATGTGTTCTTGTGCATATATGAATGAAAAAAGGAAAAAGGTCTCACTGTGTAGTCCGAGCTGGCCTGAAACTCACTATGTAGACCCGGCTGCCCTCTGACTTACTGAGATCCCCCTGCCTCTGCCTCCTGAATGCTGAGATTAAAAGTGTGTGTCACTCACCCAGCCCCTGCTTTGTCTTACGTTAACACAAACTCCGGCTTTCCCCTTCAGCACACACAGGTGTGCTGAGTCACAAACCTTAGGGAATTAAAACAAAATCTACCTCTAGGTTAAACAGGGAACAACCCAAGAACAACATGGAACATCCAAAAAACTGGAAGTGGAAAGGCAAAGGGAACACAAAAAAGTGACCCAAGGCCAAAATGCCCATCTTATCACTGACAGAGCAAGGAAGTCAACCCCAAAACTCCAAGTAAAGGAGTAGGAGAGCACTGAAGAGACAGATGGCTTAGCACTTCAGAGGACCCAGATTTGGTTCCCAGAATCCACATGCAGCTGCTCACCACCACCAGCAAACTCTAGCTCAAGAGACCCAACGCCCTCTCCTGGCCTCCACGGGCACTGCATACACGTGCACACATGAGCAAACATAAATGCACACATAAACAAAAATATATCTAAAATAATAGTAAATATTTTTAAATATTCTAAAATTGATACACTTTATTCAGTATATGTGGAAGGCTAAAAATGGCCCTTCAAAAGATACCTATATCCCAGTCCATGGAGCCTACACATTTACATTTATTTGGTAAAGAGGTTTTTTCAGTTAACACTAAACCCGGGGTTTTGAGGTAAAGGGATTATCCTGGGTCACCTGGAAGGACTCTGCATGCCATCACAGAAGAGGGAGATTGCAGGGCAGAGGGTAAGACAAGGTGATTGCAGAGGATGAACCTGGCAGGACATGGCTATAAATCAGGAAGTGCCCACAAGCGATCTCCACACCTGCTGTCACTGGAGACAGTGGAGAGAGGCAGGCAGACAGGAGCGCAGGTGTGAGGATGCTCATACATTACTAAAATGCCCATGTGGTGGTTGAGGGCATTGAGAAGCTGGCTCAGTGGCTCCGCCCCATTTCAGACCCAAGCCCTGTTTGTCTGAAAGTGCTTTCCAAGGCCCCCTGTCTGTCGATGGGCTGGCCTCTCTAACTCTGTGACAGAAGAGAACAGAGAACAGAGCAAGAGTCAAAACAGCATGCAGCCCATGAGGTAAAAGCGCCTGCCGTGGGAAGGGAAGTTGGGGGTTCAGCCTTGGAGGAAAAGCTCAACTCGAACTCCAGGTGACTGCTTCAAGTTTCTGGCTCTGCTGAGTGTTTCTGAGACACCCCGATTTGATGACATCACCTTTCTGTGGTTATTTGTTCTTCATCTTGGAAACCTCACCAGAAGGAAGACCTCTCTGCTCGGGGCTCTCCTTATCAGGAGCCACAGCTGACTGATCTAGCCTGTCCTCTCTAGCCGTTTCGCTGGATGTTTTGAGCATACAATTGAAACATATTTTGCTCTGTCTGTCAATCTATCATCTGTCCGTTGTTGTTTACTCTTTACTTTGGCTTGCTATACATTCAATAAACTTAACTATTCAAAGCCAAAAATGTGCTATAGTAGATCATTCTCCAGACTGTACAAAACCACGTCTTAACTCCCAAGCTCGGGCATTTCCCACATACACTCCTCCCTCATCTGCTTCCAAAGGCACCTGGGGCCAATAGTATCTGGGTCTGGAGGATTCGGGGGAGTTCCCAGCCTCCTGAGATCTGCTGAGTGACTACCCTCCTCTATCATCTTCCAGCCTGGAGGCACACAACCCTTTCCTGTCTCCTCTCACCCCTGCCCTTGTGAATTGACTCAAGGTCTCACTGTGTAGCCAGGAAGGCCTTGAACTTTGCAACCTTCCTGCCCCAACCTCCAGTGTGCCATGCTCGAGTGAGGTGAGCTCATGCCTTTTACAACCATCCTCTACTGTGGTGAGGTGAGGTTGGGGGGAAGCAAAGCTGGGCACACACGTCCAGTTTTCATTTTCTCTGCTCATGTATTTCCAGCTTCTGAGGCTCTGCTGACAACTCCATCGCCTTGTCATCTCCTTGTTCATTGACACTTCCCTTTTAACTTGATGTCAGCCTAGTGAGGCCTGGGGAGGGGACAGCAGAGAGCC
>CABHPH010157969.1:0-14144 GCA_902168325.1 Peromyscus nudipes
TTTTTGTATTGTTCTCTTTGTTTCTATTTTATTAATTTCAGCTCTGACTTTGATGATTTCCTGGCGTCTATTCCTCCTGGGAGACTTTGCTTCTTCTTGTTCTAGAGCTTTCAGGTGTGCAGTTAAGTCACTAGTGTGAGATTTCTCCAACTTCTTTATGTGAGCATTTAGTGCTATGAATTTCCCTCTTAGCACTGCTTTCATAGTGTCCCATAGGTTTGGGTATGTGGTGTCTTCATTTTCGTTGATCTCTAGGAATTCTTTAATTTCTTTCTTTATTTCTTCCCTAACCCATTGGTAATTCAGTTGAGCATTATTCAGTTTCCATGAGATTGTAGGTTTTCTGTAGTTTTTGTTGTTGTTGAAATCTAACTTTAAACCTTGGTGGTCTGATAGAACACAGGAGGCTATTCCAATTGTTTTGTATCTGTTGAGATTTGCTTTGTGGCCAAGTATGTGGTCGATTTTGGAGAAGGTTCCATGGGGTGCTGAGAAGAAAGTATATTCTTTTTTGTTAGGATGGAATGTTCTGTAGATATCAATTAAGTCCACTTGGGTCATGACATCAGTTAAGTCCTTTATTTCTCTGTTAAGTTTCCATTTAGGAGATCTGTCCAGTGGTGAAAGTGGGGTGTTGAAGTCTCCCACTATTAATGTGTGGGGTTTTATATGTGGTTTAAGCTTTAGTAGTGTTTCTTTTACATATGTGGGTGCCCTTGTGTTTGGGGCATAAATGTTCAGAACTGAAACTTCCTCTTGGTGGATCCTTCCTGTGATGAATATGTAATGCCCTTCTAGATCTCTTTTGATTGATTTTAGTTTGAAGTCTATTTTGTTGGATATCAGGATGGCTACACCCGCTTGTTTCTTAAGACCGTTTGATTGGAAAGTCTTTTCCCAGCCTTTTATTCTTAGGTAGTGTCTATCTTTGTATTTGAGGTGTGTTTCTTGTATGCAACAGAAAGATGGGTCCTGCTTTCGTATCCATTCTGTAAACCTGTGTCTTTTTATAGGTGAATTAAGTCCATTGATATTAAGAGATATTAATGACCAGTGGTTGTTCATTCCTGTTATTTTTGGTGGTAGTGTGTCTGTACTTCTTATCTTTGGGGTTTACTGCTGTGGTGTTATCTATTGCCTGTGTTTTCAAGGGTGTATCTGACTTCCTTGGGTTGGAATTTTCCTTCTAGTGCTTTCTGTAGGGCTGGGTTTGTGGATAAGTATTGTTTAAATCTGGCTTTGTCTTGAAATGTCTTGTTCACTCCGTCTATGATGATTGAAAGTTTTGCTGGGTATATTAGTCTAGGTTGGCATCCATGGTCTCTTAGTGTCTGCATTACATCTGTCCATGTTCTTCTGGCTTTCAAAGTCTCCATTGAGAAATCGGGTGTTATTCTGATGGGTTTGCCTTTATAGGTCACTTGGCCTTTTTCCTTTGCTGCTCTTAATATTCTTTCTTTATTCTGTATGTTTAGTTGTTTAATTATTATGTGGCGAGGGGACTTGTATCTTCATAGGCATTTCCTTCTTTAAGTTGGGAAAGTTTTCTTCTATGATCTTGTTGAATATATTTTCTGTGCCTTTAAGTTGGTATTCTTCTCCTTCTTCTATCCCTATTATTCGCAGGTTTGGTCTTTTCATGGTGTCCCAGATTTCTTGGACATTTTGGGTCATGACTTTGTTGGCTTTAGTGTTTTCTTTGACTGATGAATCTATTTCTTCTACCTTATCTTCAACACCAGAGATCCTCTCTTCCATCTCTTGCATTCTGCTGGTTATACTTGCATCTGAAGTTCCTGATGGTTTACTTAGATTTTCTAT
This sequence comes from Peromyscus nudipes, assembly GCA_902168325.1. Lineage (NCBI taxonomy): Eukaryota > Metazoa > Chordata > Mammalia > Rodentia > Cricetidae > Peromyscus > Peromyscus nudipes. The sequence continues at coordinate 1,822 of CABHPH010157969.1, forward strand.
TTCCAGCATTCCCTCTGTTTGTGTCTTCTTCATTTTTTTCTATCTCCCTTTGCAGGTCTTGGACCTGTTTCATTGCTTTTTCATGGCTTTCTTTCAGTGCTTTATTGTTTTCTTCCAGGATTTTATTGTTTTCTTCTAATTTAATTGACCTTTCCTCTAAGTTTTTACAGCGTTCTTGCCATTTTTTTGTCTGTTCCTCTATATAAGCCTCTACCTTCTTCATGATGTTATTCATAAGGCTGTTTTCTTCTGCTTCTTCCATTTTTTGATGATTAGCTCTAGATGTTGGAGGAGGGCTAGGTTCTGGTGATGCTGTATTGCTCTTCATTTTGTTGTATGTACTTCTGCCTTGACGTCTGCCCATCTCCTTGTGCTCGATCTTGGTCTTATCGGTGCACTTGGTGTACAAAGAGCTGACAGATTCGGGAAGTCTCTCTCTCTTGTCCAGATGGGACTCTCTTGTCCAAATGGGAAGTGCGAGGCAGGTTGGGAGCTGTTGTCCAGATGGGAAGGCCGAAGCAGGATGGGAGTTATTGTCCAGATGGGAAGTCCAAGGCAAGATGGCAGCTCTTTGTCCAGAAGGGAAGTCCGGGGCAGGATGGGAGCTTTGTCCAGAAGGGAAGTCCGGGGCACGATGGGAGCTGGGGCCAGTCTCTAAGTCTCAGGAAGTGGCGGAGGTCTCAGGGGATTTTGGATTTGGGGGCAGGGCTTGGAGACTGCAGGGAATCTTGGAGAAGGGGGGCCTTCCCGGAAGGGGTAGGGGTAGAAGGGAGCCTGCCCACTGGCCAGAATCTGGGGCCAAGGTGAGCAGGTCTTCCCAGGAGTGGCTGGTGCCCAGGGACGGGATCTAGGGTGAGGGCGGGCACTCACCTTTGTCCAGAAGGGAAGTCCCAGGCAGGATCGCAAACTGAATTTAAAGGAAGTTGCTATGTGCACATGTGTGTGCCCATGTTTTGTTTGTATATATTTTTCTTACACAAACACATACTTAATAGGTTGTTGAGATGACTCAGTGGACAAAAGTGCTTGTCACACAAACCTGAGACCCAGATTCAATCTCTAGAATCCGTGTGAAAATGCCAGATGTGATGACATACAGCTGTAATTCCGCTACAGCTACATGGAAATGGGAGGTGGAGATGGGTGTATTGCCTGGAAGTGCATTGCCCAGCTTGTCTGAAGACACAGCATGGCAGAAACAAGAGAAAAACTGCCTTAAAAACAAGATGTGGGGCTGGAGACACAGCTCACTGTTTAAGAACACTGGCTGCTCTCCCACAGGACCTGTGTTTGGTGCCCAGCACATATATGGTGGCTCACAACCAACCTGTACTCCACTTTCAGGGGTGTAACACCATCCATTGGCCTTTTTGGGTGCCAGGCACACATGTGGTACATATACATACAGGCAAAATACATACACAGAAAATTTTTAAAAAGTTAAGGGAGGAGAGAATGGACTTCCAAAAGTTGTTCTTTGATGCTATACAATTGCTGTGGCATGTATATACCTCCTCTCTCTCTCTCTCTCTCTCTCTAATAATAATAATAATAATAATAATAATAATAATAATAGTAACAATAACAACACACAAGTACTAAGGCATGAGATTATTCAAATTACTGGAGGTCAGTTTCAAGCCTTCTGTGATTTACACTTGCATGTAGGTACATATCACACTACTGTGGATTATTGATTTTTCAGAGCAATAACATGGCCTGGGGCTTATTATGTAGCTCAAATTGGCCTCAAAATCATGGCAAACCTCCTGTCCAAGCTTCCCAAACATTGGGATTATAGGTGATGGTCATCATACTTTGGAATAAAATTTTATTTTTGTTACATTGGATATCAGGGATAATCTTGATCTTGGGGAGGGAGGGAGGGAGAAAGTGATGGAGAGGGAAAGAGAGACAGAGAGAGAAAGACAGAGTCAGAGACAAAGACAGAATATGAATGAGAATAGAGCCATATAAAATGTGAAGAAAGAGCATTCTAAACAAAGATAAAAAGACATCTGCATAGACAAAGCGAGGTTCTAAGGCTGGCATTTTCAAGGAAGCCTCCAATTCTGGAATGGCAGGAAGAGAGTAGGGTTGTTAGGTGCTGGACTGGAGTCTGTGAGCACATCATATAGGTACCAGAGACTCAGAAGGATGCCTGAAGTAAGGGGAGGCAATCTCAGTGTTTTGATTTCTAACTTTAAGGCTTCCAAAAGTAGAATTTCTGTGAACCTCAGTTTCTTCATCTTTGATTTTCACCCTTTAATGTGATGTGAAGCTGCTGAAATATTTGAGCAGAGATGAGACCAATCTCGACTTACCTCTAAAATATCCCTCTGGTAAAACCCAAGCAGTGTTTATGTCTTCCACATGAGAAACATGATATTTTACATAAAGTTTATTAAAAATGTAAGTTAAAAGGAAAATTGAATCTGCCAAGATCATTTCTCTACACTTTTTCTCTGGATTTGCCAGACATGTGCTCTGGTATTAAAAATGGTATTAACAACGGTAAAAATACCACTGACACAGAATGACTAGAAAACCAGCATATTGAGTCCTAGTCTTCCATTTCTTAGTTCTTGGGTTCTCACTTTTAATAGAATCTAACTTTTCTGGAAGAGAGGAAATTTTATTTGAGCTGAATCATAGGTAGGATGTGGAATTACACAGGCTGTGTTCAGTTACTTTTAAAATAGACTGCTAAAGTCTCAGGTGACTCAGAATGAAGTCATACAGGACAAATGATGAAGCTTCAGTGTTACAGCTTCAATTAAATAAAATCTTAGCTATTCATGCTTAGTTTGGGAAATGATGATTGTTTACTGTTAGGCCCAATTTGAAATCTGAACAGAAAATGATTTCTTTTCAATGTCCAGATACCCTCTTTCTTTTAGAGATTTTGAAAATTTTGCATTCCTCTACATTTGAGAGTTTCTTGGCATGGAAAATGAAATGTGTATGTCTCCCAAGGCTTGTTGTAGAGTATGGCAAAGCTTTCATTGAACTACTGTCTAAGGAAATTTTCTTTGGGGACTTATTTTTTCCTTGTGTTTTACTATTTTCTCAAGCTATATTATTTTCTTTATTTCTTCATTTCCTTCCATTTTGTACTAATTTTTATCATCTGATAATTTAACACACACATATTGAACTATTATATTCTACCTGAGTTACAGATGGTTGTGAGCCACCATGTGGGTGCTGGGAACCAAACCCAGTCTTCTGCAAGAACAGCTAGTGCTTTTAATCACTGAGCCATCTCTTCATACCTGGTGAAAGAAATTTGAAAATCAGAAGCACCTAATGAGATTTCAAGATGACTTGTAAAAAACATACTGCCAATAAACTGTGTATCTGCAAACAACAGTCTATCAGAGCCCAGAGACTAGAGATGAGGTTGGCAAAATTGCTGACTGACATCGTTAGAAAAAACAGAAGGGATAGAGTGTTTTCAAATATATTGAAAACAAGTGGGTGCACCAGAAAGCAAGACTGCCAAGGAATAGGGATGGAGAAATCCATGTTGGCTAAAGTATCTTAAGAGGAAACTGCTTTGAGAGCTCTTGTGTCTGACAAGGAGAACATGCTTTGAGCAGCTGATGTCATGAGGACCCACTTCATTAGAAGATGATTTAGGCAGCCGATGGAGCTTCTGCATACCAATGACCAGACCTCAGTGTCCTCCAGCATGCCTATTGCTACCTGTACTAAAATGACCATAAAGTTAATTTTCTGTCTAAGCCACTTCTTTATCTAGGTCTGCAGCCAGGTTCTGACTTCAGCTCTGAAACACCTCCACAAAATTAAAAAATTAAATAGAATCTGTGATGTCCCAAAGGACTGATAAAAATGCTATATAGCCAAAGCTGTGAGTTCTTTTTCCTGTCGTCCTTGGTCTTCTTAGTGTTATTGTAGCCCCTGTGTTCACGCGCTTTCTGATCCATCATCCTGGTCATTATAGTCAGTTACCATTTACCAACACCACATGGGTGGCTTAAACAAATTTAGTATACGCTGTGAATATGCTAAGCATAGTGTTTTTTGAACATGCTAGGCATAGTGTTTTTAAAGTATCCAAACAGGGAAGATAATGGGTTCGAGTCTATAAGCACAAAGTTATTTCAACAATCTTTGGAGACAATGTGGATGAGAGGCCAGGTACATAGTGTACAGAGGCAAGCTGTCTTGGTTGTCTCTACCTGAATGCTCATGCCAAATTACTAAACTACTCTAGACCTTCTTTCCCTCATTTGTAAAGCTAGGCTTATTTATTATAAAGAGAAATAAGATAAGACATGTACTGCTTAAGGGTCAGGGATATAGCTCAGTTGGGAGAGTGCTTTGGTAGCATGCAAGCCTGGGTTTGATCCCTAGCAGTGTTTAAACTGGGAGTGGTGCAACACCTGCCTGCCATCCCAGCACTCAGGAGGTAGAATCAGGAGGATTAGGAATTTCAAGGTTATTTGCTGAAATAGCAGTTCAAGACTGCCTTTGGATACATAAGACCATATCTCCAAAGAAGAAGAGGAAGAGGAAGGGAAGGAGGAGGAATAAAAAGAGGAGGAGGTACAGAATAGGAGGAGGAGGAAGTATAGAAGGAAGAGGATGAAGAGGAGGAAGAACCACCCACTGCTTAATAAAATCAACGCCAGCTGCTATTTTTCTTAGACTCAAAGAGAATGCTAGAATTCTGCAACTACATTGTGTGAATGGAAAGAAAATGTGTTTATAAGAGTTAGGCCTAGCTGGGTGGTGGTGGCACATGCCTTTAATCCCAGCACTCAGGAGGCAGAGCCAGGCAGATCTCTGTGAGTTCGAGGCCAGCCTGGTCTACAGAGCGAGATCCAGGACAGGCACCAAAACTACACAGAGAAATCCTGTTTTGAAAACAAAAACAAAAACAAAAACACCCCAAAACAAAAACAAACAACAAATAAAAGAGTTAGGCCTAAAACTTCCTTTCAGAATATACTGATTTTCCTTTTGGGTTCTACTAACTGTGAATAGAAGCTGGGTTGAAGTACTTGAAGATTCAGGTGGCATAGCTTGGCATATGTCTGTAGTCTTTAGAGATAAAGCAATGAGCTTTGGTTTGCTGTTCAGAAGGATACTAGGGAAGGTCAATAAGGTTGGAAAATTATAAACAAGCCTGGAACCATTAAAATGTACTGTGACCTCATCCAGTTGATGGTAATCTTAGGAAGTCGTCTCTCAATCTCCATTAGGGCATCAAAGGGTGTGTTTGTCCTTCTCACACCTGTACATTTGGGACAATATAAGAATTCTTTCTGCAATGGACAATTGGATTGCTTCAGGTTATCCAAAGCTTGGGCCAGAGCAGAGATCTAGAGCAGGTCCCCAATACTGCTGATACTAGCCCATATATCTCATTATTGAGGAACCTCCCAGAGGGATGCTATAGAGGGTCCTTTGCCACTGGTGCCAGGAACTATTGATGGCCCCAGACTTGAGGAGCTGCTTGGGAGATCTAGAAACCAACAAGATACTTGAGTTAAGGAGAATAAGAACATGTCTATGGCAAAGCATCTCAAAATCTGGAATAATACTGTTTTAGAATTGGGCCTTGTCCAACGTATTATTTTATTGATCAGCTCTTATCTTTATAAATTTTGTTTTCTGTTACTTGTGGTGCACTTGCAACCAGGAGGACAGACAATAACATGATGGTCTTGATCATACCTGCAGATCGTGCAGGGTTTGAATCAATGGTAGGGATGGTGGTGATGTGGAGTAGCTCATGCCGCTGACAGTGGATTTTCCCCCCCTTACCTTTGCAAAAGGAGGGTGCTTGTCACACCAGCAAATCCACACCAGGAAGCGCCATGTGCTTCCGGTGGCAAAAGGCAGTGAAAGAAAAGACTAACTCACACCCTTGGTTGTATTTTGTGTGGGAAAGGCAAGGAAGGGAAGGATTTAGGTTTGGCCAGTTTGAATAATCCCAGGAGGTTTGGCTGCAAGTGCTGGTTGTGTGGCGCCTTGTCTTGTGTCATATGTTGATGTGGGGAAAGGGCTGGCTTGGTGTCTGAGACTATGACAAAAGTTGTTGGGAATGTGGATTGCAAATGAAAGGCTTGTTCTTGGAGAGCCCTTTGCTAACACTAAAATCTTCTCTCTGATACGTGTACTCTTCGTAGTCCGCTAGGCTGCAAACACTACAACATCAAGTATACAGAGAAGAGGAGCTGAGAATACAGCTCATCACGTAGAGTGCTTTCCTCACAAGCTTGGGAACCTGAATTTGATCCCCAGTACCCATGTAAATATCTGGGCACTATGGCTCTTGGCTGTAATCCTGGCACTAGGAAAAAGATGATAGGAGGAACCCTAAGCTCACTGGCCAGCCAAGTAGCCTCATTAGTAACCCGCAGGTCCTAGTATCCAAGGTTAACCACTGGCTTATATATATATACCTATACATACCTGCGCAGGTATACACACACACACACACACACACACACACACACACACACACACACACACACACGCACGCATGCGCTCACGCATGCACGCACGCACGCACGCACCCACCCCTAGATGATAACAGGTATGGTAGCACATAGCTATAAACCCAGTAATAATGAGAGAGATACAGAGCAGGGAGGATTCCATGTTCAAGGCTAGCCTAGACTCTGGAATACATAATGAGACCATGTCTCAAACAGATTGATCAATCATCATCACCATCACCAAAAAAAAAAAAAAAACTCCTGGAAAATGTGTGTGTGTGTGTGTGTGTGTGTTTGTGTGTGTGTGTATGTGTGTGTGTGTATGTGTGTAATATATATGTTTATGTTGTGTATATATGTGCATGAGTATATAAATATATATATATATTTATCTAAAGTTGATATGTGGATATATAGATTTTATATGTAATTTGAGACTCACCTTTTGAAACCTGCAGTCGACTTCAAGTATAGAGTTAGTTACATGAATTTGAATTCCTAAAATTAGACTAGAGATTTACAGCTTGGAGTTAGAATATCTGCCTGTCATTTGTCTATCTATATACTACAGTTTGAAGGAGTCTCCATATTTTCATGTGTTGGAAATTTGGTCTCCAAATGATTATGTTAATGGTATTGAAAGGTGAGGTCTCTCAGTGACTGGATCATAAGAATCTGTCCTTACAATGGATTATTCCATCCCTCAGTTAATGAATCAATGGATTCTCAGGAGTCTGATTTTGTTGGGAAGGTGAACTGAGGAAGCTCTACCACACAGGGAAATGTCCTCAGCTGCACAGCACCTAGGAAGCCCTCACCAGGGGCCAAGCTGGCACTGACCTCATGCTCTCCACTAAACAACCCCCTCCCACTTTAAACAGTCTCTTTTCTTCAATGATTACATGGCCTGTGGTATTCCCTTACAGCAGCAGAAAAGTCCTTAGCCTGTGTTTGCTAACTGATCTCAGGGTTTCCAAGAGATTCCCATGGGGAAAAGCGTGGAGTAAGAAAAGTTATTTGAAGCCTGGAGGAGAGGGAGATGAGTCTGCGAAGGGAGCAGGTGGCAGTATCAGAGCTGGCCTTGTTCTGTGCTTACTCCACAGCAGCCTACCAGAGAGTATGGATCAGCCAAGCCTGTGTGCACCCTGCTTAGAACAGACCAAGAAACCCCACCAAACCCCAGCTTTCTGTCTACCTCCTAAAATGTGCCAACATCTGTAAATTTTGTGTGCCATTTAGAGACTCTACTTAGCAATGCAAGCAGGAGGGGAACCCTCATGTCTGCTTTCTAATGGACTTTTCTTTCCTTTCCCACTATGATGTAATGTTGGGCTCTTGAATATCCTCAGCCCTTTGTCCCATTTAGGTGCCTTTGGCTTGGGTTTCTGCTCCCTGTTAGGCGCCATCTAGGAAAATTAATTAATTAAAGCACAGGCTTTGTAGGCAGGTGAGACACAGTTCATGTCTCAAACCTGCAATTAAACTCAGCAAGTGAAGCTTTGCTTTCTTCATCAATGAAACGGAAGTGATTGTATCCATTTAATAATTTGGTTTTGAGGAGTAAAGAAGATGACAGGCAAATTGCTTCAGCAAGAAGATGTTAAAATTTGATACATGTTCAATAAATTAAAAGTGTTACTTTTTCTCTGACTGTGATTTTTGATTCTGGGCCATGTTCATTCAATCTGAAAATTGCCACCATTGTAGAATTTAGAGGAAGGTAAATCAAAAAGTCAATATGCTCTCAAACCATAAAATTTTGTAAAAGAAAAGAAGAAGAAAGGACCCTTGAAAGATTAAAGTTTTATTTGCATCAAATTGATCGGTCTCAGAGTTTTCTTCAGGCTCCCAGGCCTACAAGCCCACATGTGCCTGAGTGTGCTCTGCCTAGTAAGATATCAGGAACATGATTCATCCAAAGGGCTCCATTCTGACAGAGCTGTCTGCCAAAATATTCTCACTCGTACCTTGACCAGAGGTCTTGGATCTCCTGATCCCTTTGATGTAGTTTTATGACATCTGATAACCTTCCTCAGATCTTTCTCTTTAACTTGGATTTCCATTTCTAGAAGATAATTTTACCCCCTGCCTTTCAGTAGTGTCAGGACCTGTGTGATCTTCACTGAGTCTCTTGGCCAGAGCCGGCCAATAACAAGATCCGATTGACCTTTGGTTATCTCTTGAGCCTTGGACAAGGTGGTCCCCATGCTTGTCGTCCACTATTTTCTAGATAGATTTCAATTTTAGGAATTAGTTTGCTAAGTCATGTTTTCTGAAAGTCTCTGAATAGCCATTCAATTATTCTTTTTCCCAGTCTTTAATGATTGGTTTTTAACACCACTGGAATCATTCTTAAGAACTGGAAGCAGCTTTCCAAAGATAGTTATTATTTATGATTTTGAGGATGACTTTGATGGCCACTGTCCCATTACTCTTTGTAAAGTTAACATCGGAATGTCCCCTGCAGCAATTTGTTCTAGAATTTGTTTGTAGTCACACAGAATCCTTTCTTCTTTAGCTGTGTGTTGAACCTCTGACTAGTCAATATAATCTTCACAGCAGGAAATGCATAGGATCCTATTTCATTGATCCAGATCTCAACTGAAGCTGACAAACTCTTATGCCTCATACCAGAGACAGATATTTTATTACCTTTACTTGTATCTGCCTGTTCATCACTACTCAGTGTTCAGGTACTGGCATAATTATACTATCAGGCTCTGGTTCTAGGGTCAGAGCAAGTAGCGGATAAACTTCTAGAAGCTCCTTGGCTCACCCCAAGCCTTATCAGTGATCAGAGGGGAATGCTTGCTGAACTCTCCAACAGCCTTCTATTACAGTGACTATTAATCAACTATGCTTTTGATAAATATGTAAGGAAGTTAAATCATGATTGTGTGTAACTCATTGTAGTATCCACTCACATTTTCCCCTAAGTCCATCCCCAATTACCTGTGCTGCCTTCCTTTTATCACTTCCTTTTATTGCTTCTAACACAGCACAGGTAATCTGTTAGAAAACAAGGATCTTCACACACACACACACACACACACACACACACACACACACACACACACACAAACACACACACACACTCCCCAGCACAGCTCCGTAACTGCAGAGAAGCATCTAAAATGCCATTTGTCTGGAATCTGTTCCTGATAATCCCATTGCCTCTGCTGCTCATTTCTCTCTTGGTTTCTAGAGGCTCTCTGTCTAGAATTAGAATTTGCCTGCACCAAGTTTTTACAAATTCAAGCATTCACTTTTCTGCTAGGAAGCCAAACAAAAACAAGAAAGTGCTCAATCAGCATTTCCAATTAGTTTTTATTCCTTTATTTTTCCTAGTCCCCGTAAGTTGTGGGTTTCATATATGCCATGAATTTTTTTTTTAGAAAAGTCTCACTATGTAGATCAGGCTAGCCTAGAACTCATAGAGATCCTCCTACCTCTGCTCCCTGAGTGCTGGAATTAAAGGTGCCACCATAAAAGGTTTACTTCAATTTATAATGATATCTCCCATTGGGAGTAACAGTTAGCATATTGTTATGGTACAGAGTGTTATTATCTTGAGATTTCAAAAACAGTAGTGGAATGTGGAGTGTAAATTAGAAACAGCTCTTAGCTACTTCAGTGAGTGAAACATTTTAGCTATTTTTGTTGTTGTTTTCATTATTAGTAGGAGTAGAATGGATAGATAGCTCTTGGATGAATTCTAGAGAGTGTAGCTTTTAAGATTTATTTATTTATTTTTATTTTATGTGTTTATGTGTTTTCTTGCATGTGTTTATGAGCATGGAAGCCATAGATTGTCCATAGATTGGGAATAGAGGTACAGGTTTTTGTGAGCCACCCAAAGTGGATGCTGAGAAATGAACATGGATCCTCTAAAATTCTTTTTAAACATTAAAAAGTAAACATTTAAAAAGTAAACATTCCTAACCACTGAGCAATCTGTGCTGGTTAGTTTTATAATGACTTAAGCCAAAATCATCAGAAAGGAAGGAACTTTAGTTGAGAAAATGCCTCCATAAGATCCAGCTGTAGGGGATTTTATTAATTAGTGATGAATTGGGGGGGGCAGTCCATTGTGGGTGGTGCCATCCCTGGGCTGGGGGTCCTAGGTTCTGCAAGAAAGCAGGCTGAGCAAGCCACAAGTAGCAAGCAAGTAAGCAGCATCCCTCCATGGCCTTTGCATCAATTCCTGCTTACAGGTCCTGCCTTGTTTGAATTTCTGCCCTGAGTTCCTTTCGTGAACAGTGATGTGGAGAATGATGGACCAGCATGACTCCATCTTAAGATTAGAAGCCATCTTGTTATAAGGTCAAAATAAGTTCATTTCTATTTTCTGTAGAACTTAAGTGTGACTGTGTCTTGACCCATTTTCTGTAATTTAACATGTTCCATACCCTATACCCTGAAAGGATAAGATATTCTGTCAAATATGTCAAGTTCCTATGTAACCAAAAACCCCTGGAACCCCTAGCCTTGCAGTTTTGGTTGCTATTAAAAAAAAAACATTTCTTGTGTCTTTGGAAGTATTCTCTGAAATCTTACTTTAAGGGAGTTAGCCCTATCTGACAGAAAATAAAGCTTGCTTAATTCCACCAAAAATTTTGGGTCAGTGGTCTTTACTCTTGTTGGGTGGGATTAACAGTACAATCCAAATAAACACTTTACTCCCCAATTTGCTTTTGGTCATGATGTTTCATCACAGCAATAGTAACCCTAAGAAATTAGTACCAGGATAACAGTGTATTTCTATGGCAGAACAGGCTATGTTTGGGGAGGATCGTGGAATGACTTTGAAACTTTAGAGTAGAAAAGCCAGTGAATGTTGAGAGCTCAGTGGGCTGTTCTGTCAGAGCTTTGAGGATATGAATCTTGAGAGCTCAGTGGGCTGTTCTGTCAGCGCTTTGAGGATAAGAATGTTGAGAGCATTCAGATGATAGAGGTCTGGCTCATGAATTTTCAGAGGGAATCAAAAACTCTACTGGACTATTTGTGCAAAGAATCTGTGGTGTCTAGTCAGCTGGAGCTGAAGAGCTGGCTGACTAGCAAGAGACTAGAACCACTAAAATAAAATCTTTACATTACTGGGACAATTGATGCTGGTCAGCTGGATTAGAGAAATTAGCTGTAATTAAGAAAAGACATCACTGAAGTGAAATTTTCTGGGAAGTGTTTCCTTAGGGTCAGCACACAGAAGCGGTGTTCCAGAGGTGGCCAACGTTGTATCTGGAGACAGGGCTTGAACTTGGCAATGTAAGACTCTCTCATGTGGTACTGGTTTTGAAGGCATGAAAGAGTCATGGAGAATAGCTGCAGTTTGGCACTGTGAGAGGCCAGGAGGGGGCTATTCATTGGTGAAGGTGTAGCCTCAGTGGCAGACAAAGGCCCAGGATTGAGGGGGTCATGCATTAGCACCATGAAGAGAGCCTAGGAGAGCCTATTGGTAAAGGTGCAGCCCAGCTGCAGCAGATGACCCCAGCATCTTGGAGATGCCAGTGCTGTTGGATGGCCACCAAGAATAGCAACAGCTTTGGAGTGGAGCCTGCCCAAGCTTAGAAGACAAACTGTGTGTGCTGCAGAGGGCAGAGCCAGAGAAGCGACCCAAGCCCCTTGTAGGAGCCCAGAAAATTGTGAGTGGATCCCAGACATTGAATATTAAGTTAGTTATACTGTTGGAGTTTCGTTTTGCTTTGATTTGGTGGTGTCTCTGCCCTGGTTCTTCCCTCTTAAAATAACGATGTATTTAACTTATTTTTTATTTTAAAGGAGTCCACAGTTGAGATACTGAATTTTAAGAGAGATTTTAAGTTTTAAAAGAGACTTTGAGTTATAAAAAAA
>CABHPH010157970.1:0-14019 GCA_902168325.1 Peromyscus nudipes
GGCAGAGATCTGTCTGAATCTCTGTGAGTTCAAAGCCACCCTGGACTACATGAGATTGCCTCAGTCTAGAAGAGAAACAGCCAGGTGGTGGTGGCGCACACCATTAATCCCAGTACTTGGGAATCACATGGCTTTAATCCTAAGCATGTGAGATCTCATGCCTTTGCTTGGGAAGCACACATGCCATTAATCCCAGGAAGTGATGGCTGGGCAGAGAAAGGTATATAAGATGTGAGGAGGCAGGAACTGGAGGCTTTTTCAGGTGGAGGAGTCCTAGAGATAAGATGTGGCAGTGGCTTGTTCCTTTGTCACTCTGATCTTTCAGCATTTACCCCTATATATGGTACCAGGTTTTTTATTAAAAGACTGATTTAACACTCATGTTACAGATATGATTTCTGCCCTGGCGATTGATGTGTTTGTATTAATTGACTTGTGTATGTTGAACCATCCTTACATCTCTAGAATGAAATCAACTTGATTGTGGTATATGATCTGTAGTCTTCTTGTGTCTTTATCTGGTTATGGTATCAGGATAAATTTGGCTTATTCAACAAGTTCTTTGCACCATTTCTCTTTTTGTTTAATTAAACATTTTGAGGAGCATTGTAACAAGCTCCCAAATCATGACACAGAGATTTATTATTAGTTATGAATGTTTGGCCTTAGCTTAGGCTTCTTGCTAGTTCTTATAACTTAATTTAACCTGTTTCTCTTTGTCTATGTTTTGCTTTAGGGCTTTATACCTTGCTTTCGTTCTGTATGTCCTACTCTGTGTCTAGCTGGCTGGCAGCTCCCTGGCTCTGGTGAACTCCCTTTCTTTCTCCCTCATTCTCTTCTCTCATTTTCTCAAGCCTAGATTCCTCCTCCTACTTATTCTCTCTGCCCACCAGCCCTGAATATCCCTTGACTGCCTAGCTGTTGACCATTCAGCTTTTTATTAGACCAGTCAGGTACTTTAGGCAGGCAAGGTAAAACAGCAGTACATCTTTACACAGTTAAACAAATGCAGCATAAACAAATGTAACACATCTTTACACAGTTAAAGTAATATTCCACAACAGAGCATTGATGGTATTTCTTCTTTAAAGACTTGATAGAATTAAGTGAATTGCTCTGGTCCTTTGCTTTTCTTTGCTGCAAGACTCTACTCAATCTCATGGCTCATTATATACTTAAAAACTGATAGGTCTTGATTTAACTTTAATAGGCTGCATGTGTCTTGGAACTTGGAGGTTGTTGTTGTTGTTATACTAGATTGTCCAGTGTCTTCAGTAGGGTTTTGACATATTCTCTGATGTTTCTCTGTATCTCACTTGTATCTATTGTACTTTCATCTGCTTGCTCATGTCCTCTCTGAAATCATCAATCATTTTTACTCCTAAGGTTTTGAATTCTGTTTCTGGCATTTCAAATGTTAAGTATCTTTGGTTCCAGTTACTGAGAGGTTATTATTTTTTGGAGGAATCATGTTACATTGCCTTTTCATGTTTCTTATATTTCTGTATTGCAATTGGTTCATGCATTGGATTGGATATTTCTCCTAGTTATGTGCAGGTCTTCTGCTAGTGAGCCTCCTTTCCTGAGAGCTCAATCTTTATTAATACTCAATGAGGGGGGAATCATAAAAGCAATACCACCAACCAGATATAGAAATACATAAGAAGCTATTAAAATCATCTTCTCTGCTATCAATGACCTTAAAAATAGAACAGAAATAATAACAATAATATTATCTATGAAGCTACAAGTTAATGTAAAAGGGAAATAATTAGTGACTGCAATGAATGGGACAGGGAAAGAGGAAAAATGAAAGAAGATACAAAGTTAAATAAAAAGAAATCCAGAAAAGTTTGAAATTGAGAGAGCAAACAGAGAAGATAACATAAATCTAATTTCACAATAAAAACAGAATACATGAAAAATGGAAAGAGATTAATAATAAAAAAAGAAAGATTTAAAAACTAAAATAAGTTTAAAACAACACTAAACATACAATAAAGCAGACAAACACAAAGAGCAAGAAAAAAAATTTAAAGGCAAGGTCAGGATCAATTCTTTTCCTGGGTCATCTACTATTAAAGTTTGCCAGGCAGAAGGGATGGTGGAGTTGGAGTTTTTTGTTTTTCCTACTGTTGAGGCTGGTGCTGTACTCAGACCTATCAGGGACCAATTGTCTCCTGAGGCTGCATTCACCAAAAGAGCCTCCCTTCTTGTGCACTAGGAGCCTCTGCTGGTTTGGGTAGGTCCTCACTTGCTCTGGAGACTTCCCAGTTTGTGAACTTAGCATCCAACTTCATCATCAACATTATTGGTTTTTGTGGTGATACTTTATTTGTGCTGAAATCTGGTGATATTTTACTTTATACTTTAATAAATAAAGCTTGCCTGGAGATCAGAGGGAAAAGGCCAGCCATTATAAGTAAACAAAGAAGTCAAGTAGTGGTAGCATATGCCCTTAATCCTATCACTTGGCAGGCAGGGTCTCTGTGTGTTCAAGGCTACACTAGGGAACAGAGCCAAGCATGGTGACACACGCCTTTAATCCCAGTACCAACCAAAGAGTTCTAGAGGTCTGTACAGACAGACAGAAAGTGACAGATCTATGTAGGAAGAGGAGGTGATGTAGCTGGGCTAAGAGCCAATGAGAGAACAGAACAGAAGAGGCATATAAACATGAATATACAGAAAGAAGCTCTCTTTGGAAGCTGCAGAGTTGGTGAGATGAGGTTAGCTCATGGTTTATCCTATTCCTCTGATCTTTCTCTTGGACTTTAAACCAAATTTCTGGCTCTGTGTTTTTTATTCATTAAGACCATTTAGAAATTCGGCTACAGGTTTTGGAGTTGCCTAGGAGACACACCTCTGGGCACGTCTTTGAGGGTTCTTCTAAATATGCTTAAATGAGGGGAGAAGATCTTGAGTGTGGGTGGCAACAGACTATGGCTGCATTGTGACCAGTCTCGTGTTCATGCCTCCAATGAACTGTGCTCTCCAACCGTGAGTCACAATCAACCCTCCCAGATATTTCGTCAAGGTGATGAGAACCGTACCAATAGAACTGGTTAACGTCTAAGCCAAGGGTGTTTCTCAACAGACAGGGGAGAAAATGGGCCCCATCCCCATGCTTTCCCATTCTGCCCAGCATTGAGCACTCTGTGGTACGGGGAAGACCATGAAGGTGAAGTACTCTATTTTAACTGAGTTTCAGAGTTTTCAGTCCTGTTGAAAACCATGTGGTAGAGAGGCAGCTCCAGATGCTGTAGCTAACTAGAGCAGGCCTCCAGGCCCTCAGGCTCTCCAGGTGATGTAGGTTTGGTTCTTGCCACAGAAGGCAGGGTCACGAGACGACGCCTTGCTGTTCACAGCCAGAGTTGTCTTTGGCGTTTCAGTGTGTCCATGGACCACCCTTTCCTTCTCCACAGCCAGCTTGTGGGGCCATCTCTCACCCAGAGATCATAGTAGGGCACCCCAGGTCCTCTGACATGTGACTTGTCCTTGTTTTTATAGGATTCCAGAGCAACTCAGTTCAGATTAGAGGTTCCCTGTCAAGATAGCCCTTGGGTAGAGCTGTCTGAGATGTGAAACATGACAAAAAGGGTTCCTTCTCTGATATTGACTTGAACGTAGAAGGTGTCATGGTCACATTATATCCCTCAACTGGACTCAGGGTTTGTAGAATCTGAGGCCTTTTCATGTAGCTTCGTCTCCCAATTCTCTTTGTATTGGGTACTCCTGTCTTGCTGTAGCATTGGCTTCCTCTCCTCCACCAGGGAGCTGGCAGTTTGAGTGGACTGTAGCCAGTTTTTGTTTTTCAGGGCCCTTCAGCTTGTCCAGTCACATCTTTTGTGATTTTGAAGCTTTTCCTTCTTCTCTTTTGGGAATAGTCTATCTTAGTTACTCCAACTCTTCTCATTCATGGTACCACTCAAGGGCAGCCCCTGATGTGCCATTACCCTGTATCCATACACTAGAGTGCTGTGTCTCCATATTCCTCTCCTCAAATAGTTTCTCATTTCTCCTAAGTTACTCATCCAGTTCTTAATTTTACTAGGTAATGCAAGGTTTGTTAACTTCCAAACACTGACGTGTCTTTCAATTTGCAGTTGATCTGTGGTGTGTGAGCAGCACCGGCTTCCACTCAGTTGAAATGTATTTAAATTTTATTCCAGCGTGCTGGTGATAATGCACTATGTTTTGGGTGCACTCAGAAGGAACATACAGTGTATGTCTTTAGATACAGTGTTCTGTATATGTCAGGGAGGCTGAATGATGTTCGAATATTGTTATCCCTGCTGTTACTTGGTTTGTTTGCTCTACCAAGACAAAATGAATAGTCAAGTTCTGACTATGGGTATTAATTCCTTCTCCTTTAAGGCTCCCATTTGTGCGTCCGGGTTCTTTGAATCTGTGTTCTTGGTGCATATACATTCAGACTCAGTACTTTCTGCCTGATGAATTGACCTTCTCTTTCATTATAAAGTATCCCTGATTTTCTTGTAGTCTTCTGTTTTGGAAGCCCCTTCATTGATGTATTGTATTAATATAGCCATAATAGTTTTCACAGGCTTGCTTGTCTGTTATTTCATTTCTCATCCTTTGCTGACTCCCCCTCCGTTCTTATACTTGGACGTGTCAGCTGTAAATAGTACATAGTTAGCTCTTGTTTCTTTATCCATTCTGCTTTTCTAATACTCTTCTCCCAATTAAGAAGGTAATCATCTGTAAACAAACACTTATTTCAATAAACCCTGCTGTGAATCTCAAACCGAATAAACAGCCCCAGCACTCTCTGGTTGATAATTGCACTTTCTGCCTTAGATTTTTCAACATCCATTTATATTTTTATTTATTTATTGCCTGAGTATAGGAGGGTCATTCTAACATTGCAAAGTAGCTTTGCAAAAAAAGATTTTTTTAATTTTTATTTTTGGTTTTTCAAGACATGGTTTCTCTGTAGTTTTGGTATCTGTCCTGGATCTATCTCACTCTGTAGACCAGGCTGGCCTTGAACTCACAGCAATCCACCTGGTTCTGCCTCCTAAGTGATGGGATTAAAGGCGTGTGCCACTGCCACCCGGCCAGATTTATTTTTTATGTATGTGTGTGTGTGTGTGTGTGTGTGTGTGTGTGTGTTTTGGGCATGTGTGCATAAGTACAGGTAGCCACAGATACCAGAAGAGAGTGTCAGATCCTCTGGAGTAGGTGTTGTAGGTGACTGTGAGCCTCCCAGTGCTGGTGCTGGGACCCAAACTCAGACCTTCTGGAAGAGCAGTACACACTCTTAACCACTGAGCCATCCTTCTAGCCCTGGAAATAACTTTTTACTAAAACCCTACGTTTACGTATCTCTCTAGAAAACACCCTACCAACCTAACCTGTGTCTGTCACCTTAGCAACTCTTCCCAGTTTATTCTGTAATTCATTGGTCACATGATCTGAATACATTTTCTACCAGACAAACCTGAGAGCGTGTTTTTCTTTCCTTTTGACTTCAAGTCTAGAGACAGAGCATGCCACTCTTCGTAGCTCCACCTGCTATTATCTTACCCTAGGCAAGCATCCTCCCTTGTTCTGTTGACTTCCTTCTATCCTTATCTTTGGGTATCTGTCCTGATTTGTACACAGCCTCCTGAAGCATGCCGTGCTTTATGCACAGTATTTTAAAGGCACATAATGCCATAATAGGCTTTTCCTATTTTTCTGCACCGTGCTTTGTCTTAAAAGTCTATTTATGTGGCCCTCTAGTGTGCTGCTTCTAACAGTGAAACTCTTTTTTTTTTTTTTTTTTCCAAATTGGACCTCTCATGAATGCTCTATTTATTTGGGAAATTAGAATTTGCCACAAGGTGCCTCTCTGTATTCAATGCCACAGTACTCTTGTGGTTTACTAATCGGTGAGAAAAAAAAAAATGAAACTCCAGTCCTGCTGTTCAAAGAGACTGCTTAGTCAACGGCCACCACAATGGAAAACTGCCTCTTCCTTGTGAATCGGGAAAGTGTGAATGATCATCAGCTTCCAGAATGACCTCCCTGGGGACTGTGCCTGCCACCCCTGCCCCTTGTCCATGTAGCTACTCAACTTTTTTAGATGAGTTAGGCTGATCTTTATAAATTCACACCACATATTCCCTAGTGCGACCGTCTAAAGCTTTTATGACCTAGTCCCTAACTAATAGTCCAGAGTAGCTCTGTTCAGGAAGCTATTGACAACAACCCTCCTTTTGGGCTTACTATGAAAACTACTATATATTGTCGAGACTTCTGGTCCTCCAGACCAATGACAGACATGACAAATAGGAAGTCTTGGGTTTCAAATTATAAAACCCCCAACTTGAATCCCCCTCGAATGATAAGCATGTGTTGCCACTGCCTCCGCAGAGTAACTGGCATTTAGTGGCTGCTGTAGACAAACCCAGTAGCTCGGTGCAGTAGAAGCTTGTTGCCTGGTCCCACATTTGTTTGATAGAGCAAAGAGAGGCAGATTCCACAGTGCTTCCGCTGGTCACTACATCGTTTGTGATGTGTATTTCATAAAGTTGCCGTAGCATAGGAAGAGGGCAGATGGACCATACAGGCCGTTGCTAAGGACCAGACTTGGAACTTTTTTATGAGTGCTTGCGTCCTTGTTCAACTCATCCGATGCTTTCCTATTGGATGCTAAGACCTGGGGTAGCACTGAGAGGTAGGAAGAGGAGATGGGGTGAGGAGGAAGCCATGTGGCAGGAAGTCTGTCGTGAAGGCTGGCTGGCTTAGCGGCGAGTTCTCGCGTCTGGGTCCTGGTTTCCTCCCATCTCTTTTCACTCTGCCATCTTCACAGGGTCAGCTGTATCCTCAGTCTGCTTCACCCCTTGGTTAAGAGATGACTGCAGTGGTCCCAACCATCACAGCCGGATGTGGCAATGTGCCGAACGAAAAAGGCCATCCTAAGGAATGAAGGAACCTTTCCCAAAGCCCTTTTCACATGCAATGACCAGAACTGTTAAAAACCCAAACTAACCACTGACCAATCCCTAGTGAGCTCTAGCTGCAGCATTTGGAGAGAGGCATCCTTTTCTCAGTCATTTGGAGGATGGTCCAGTCTGCATATGAATCAAGCTGATAAGGGAATAAGGGAAGGAGGAGAGATGTTGAGCAAGCCATCCTGCAGTCTCTGCCACAGTTAGACACTATCTGGGGCCATTTAGTTTCCGTAATAAGGTTTGTGATTTTCTCCATGCGCTTCTTGTACTGTTCTCGGTGAGTTTGTGTCTAGCCTTGCACATTTGCTCTTGGTGTTAAAGCCACTTTCCTTTACATTTGTGTGCCTATGGGAAAGCTATTGATTTTTCCAGTCATCTCTGTTCAATTTTCTTTTATCTGTGTGTCTGAGTAAACTGCGTTAAATCCTTCTTTGAGCAATATTAGATGTTAATTAAATACTGGAAAAGAAACCCAGAGGTAGAATGATCTTAAATGGGAAGAGGTGGGTCTGGAAAATAAGAGGGCCAGAGAATATTGTTTCATTTCTGTGAAGGGAGCTCGTTGCCTGAGGATGAAGTGGGATTCTGTGTCTTCTCAAAATTTGTTTCGAGAGAGTACTTCACGTGGGTTGGAGATGAGATATGTGATTAATACACAACATTTAAGGATATCTTAGGACCATAGAGAGCTCTTTCCTTCCTTTTCTCTGAGAAGAATAAGAGATGTGTAGTGGAATTTATATGAAGAAGTTAAATAGAAACACAGTGAGAGTCTCCTCACACAGTTACACTCTATGCACAGCAGACCTTGGATCAGTGTTAACTCAAGAGAATAGATGGAGGATGTCTGGGGTATCTGATCTTGTGGTGAACTGTGCCATTTCTTTTTGTTGTTGGTGGTGGTGGTGGTGGTGGTGGTGGTGGTGGTGGTGGTGGTGGTGGTGGTAGTGGTGGTGTTTTGGGTTTTTTGTTTTGTTTTGGTTTGGTTTTGGTTTTTGGGTTTTTTTTGTTTTGTTTTGTTTTTTGAGACAGGGTTTCTCTGTGTAGCTTTGTGCCTTTCCTGGAACTCACTCTATAGCCCACACTGGCCCCGAACTCACAGAGATCCACCTGCCTCTGCCTCTCGAGTGCTTGGATTAAAGGTGTGCGCCACCACTGCCCAGCTGAACTGTGCCATTTCTTATGTAGTAATGAAAGAAACATCCACATAGATGCCTCTGTCCCTCTCTATACTCCTCATGCAGCAACACAGGAATTATTTTAAAAAGGAAAGGCATTATTATGCTTTCAAATTAGTGCTATTATAATTTTTGAAGTATCAGTTGGCTGTTTTGTACATGAGTGCCTAGAGCATGAAAATGCCTGTGAATTGATGAGGGCAGCCATCTGATATTGCACTGAATGACTTTCCCTGGGGAGGGGATGAACACATATCCATTCCCTCTAAATAACCAGTAACAGTTCACCAGTAACAGACCAACCAGAGAAACAATTCTAGCAAAATTCAACTTGGAAAACCAGTGTGTTTATTGGGGTTACCTATAGGAACATGGAAGACTTGAAGACAGCTGCATTGCTAAAAAGTCCACCCCAATGTGGGTAACAACTCACAGAACCTGTAGCCCTGGAGCTCTTTGCATGGCTTGAGGCAGCTTGGCAGGTCAGAGAACTTCTTTTCTTCCCAGCAGTCTTTACTGCTTATATAATTTGGAAGCAGAAGGGCTTTGTGGGTCTTGTAAATTTCAGGGACTTCCTGAGACTTGTGAGCTATTTACTCCTTGAATGGTAATGAGCCTGGTCTAAGTTATAATGTTTCAAGTTGAACTTTCTCAAGCACTCCAGGGTAGAAGTGCTTCAATTTGGAAGATAATCGCTCCACCAAAAAAAAAAAAATCCCTATGCCAGTGGAGCGCCAGATGCATTTGGACAAACACTGTTGTTAACATGCTGAACACACTGCCAGCACCAACAAACTCTCTGCCAGGAGAGAACCAAGAGTGTGTAGCAAAGAATCATAGTTAAATAGAACAACAATTTGGCATGTTAGAACATGCAACACTTGCTAGTTTATAGAAGTTTTCTGAAACACTAAATATAATTTAACTATTTTTTCTTTTTTGATATCCCCTTGAAGAATAAAAAAGTAAATTATTAATAGCTGTATTAATATTTACAATAAACACCAAACTTACTGCAGCATAGAGGCCATTGCAGGAATTCGTGGAAAGATACAGTTCACTTAACTTGATATATTTTTTAAAGAAGGAATGTATGTTGCCAGTTGTTAGGGCACATGTTAGGAGGCAGGAGGATTACTTTCTACATAGTAAACTCTAGGCCAGCCAGGGCTACAAATTATAGTACGACCCTATCTCTAAGGAAGGAGGAGGGTTGAGGGAGGAAGAAGGGAGGGGATGACATGGAGGGAGAGAGGGGGGGAGAGGGAGAGAGAGAGAACGGGAGAGAATGAGAGTTTTCACTCCAGGCAGGAGGGCTCATGTGGTTGGATTCTCCATCAATACCATCACAATAACTGTTCAACAACACATTAATAAGTAGATACTTGATGCTCTACAGCAGTTGCTACTTTCTTAGAAACTCTGAGGAAAGTAGAAGTGCAAATGCTTCACAATTTGGGGCTTGGTAGATGTGCATGTGGTACACATGTACCCCTGCACACACACACACACACACACACACACACACACACACATATGCACGCCTGCCTTTTGCAGTTCACTCTCCCCAGGGCTCATCTACACCCTTGTAGCTACTCCCTCCAGAGAGGTCACTTGGTTGCAAAGCCTGACAGGTCAAGAGCATGGCCACCAAATCTCTCCCCGCAGAAGTGCATCTTCCTCTCGTCACTATTCACTGACCCATAGGCTGATCCTCTGAGACCATGGGAATATTTTGTTTTATGGCAAGTTTTATCCAAGAACAGTGACTGCAGCTGTCTAGCTTGTAGCCAATGGCTGTACTCTGCCCCCATCCATCCCCATGTGCCTTAAACATGTGCTTTCATCTGTCCGTGTCATTCATGTTGCTGTTCAGATTGTTCAGGTTGTGTGAGAGCCTTGTAGACCAGCTCCATCTGTGTTTAACCTTTGATCACTTTTTTTTTCGCCATTAAGCAAGATATTCTAGGTTCATCTTGAGCTCTCTCTGTGCCAAACCTGGAATCAGCCCCTTTTCACATGAGTCCTGGTTTCTTTTGGTAGAAATTTTGCTACTTATAAGCTAGTATCTGGATGTTAAGTATTCTATTGCTGCTGAAGTAATCATTTTTCTAGGTCTTGCTATCACAGGTTCGTACTGAAGCCAGCTACCTGGGCCAGCAACATGACCCAGTGGGTGAAGGTGTGTGCAGCCAGATATGACCATCTCAGGTCAATCTCCAGAACCCACATGATGGAAGGAGAGAACTGATTCCTGCAAATGTCCTCTGACTTCCAGATGTATGCTGTGGCATGAAAATGCCCCCTCACCACCACCCCCTCGGCACACACACACACACACACACACACACACACACACACATCCATACACACAAAATAAGTAAAAATGTAAAAAAGAAGTCCCCTACTTACTTTGCTTTTGTTTTAAATTATATTGAGGTGCAATGTACCTAAAGTAAAGTATATTCATTTTAAATGTATTGCTTGCTGCATTTTAGCAAATCCAGGAACCTCTGAAACCCATCATTTGACCTTCTGCAATCTCCCCATTTAGAATTTTTCATGTGCCTTTTTCTCAAGACATTTAAGAGCATCATGTGAGTATGTAAACAGCATCGTTTAATCTCACTTTCTTCATACATGGTATGTCTGAGACTCATCCATCTGTTGCTAAGGTAGGAGTGTGTGTGTATCACAGTTGGTTTTACCTGTTTGCTAATTGATATGCATTTGGGCTGTTTGCCAGTTGGGGTTGTCAGGAAAAGAGCTGCTGTGACCACTTGGTTACAAGGTTTGTACAGACACATGCTTTTCATGATTTTCTTTCCTGGAGACGTATCAGAGGACGGGTGTTCTTTTTAAGTCTTCTCACTTCGGTCTTCCTGGTGGGTCAGTAATGGTTTTACTGTGGTTTCAATTTGCACTTCCGTAATAACTGATGGCGAGCAGCACGGGTTTGGATGGTAGTTGGTCCTTCATATGCCTGTTCAAATTTGTCTCCTGTTTTGAGTTTGTTTCCTTTAAGATGTTGGAACTTGTTCTGGAGTGCAGCTCCCTTTCTACTTTCTATATTTTTCCTGCCTGAGACACATGAGTATCTGAGTGCTCTCATTATAGGTGTATGCCACTAGGCTTGGCTACTTGCCTTTTAAAAAGGAAAAAACAGGTTCCAGGGCTGGTGTCAGGGCTCAGAGTCATGCTTGCTCTGTATGATCGGAGTGCTATCCTCGGATCCCACCAAAGGTAGAAGGAGAGGAATGACGCCACAGATTTGCCCTCTGACCCCCCACAAGCCCACCATGGCGCATGCATGCAATTGTGTGTACACGAGCACATCAATGATGGTGATTAAGAAATACATTTTTAAAACATTGAGCTATAGGGATTTATATGTTCCAAACACTAGGGTTTGGTCAGATATATATATATGTCGAGGTGTTATCTTTGATCTTTGAATTGGTTTTCAGGTTTGGGGTTCTTTTTAACAAAATCTTTTGGAGAATAGCAAATTTTTACTTTGGTGAAATCCAATTTGTGGAAGTTTTAGGGTTCGTATTGTTTTGTATGAGCGAAAGGATTTTTGCAGATCCTTAGATCTCATGACTATTCTATATTGTCTTTCATTAGTTTATGAACTGTATGAACATCAGCCTTTGTACTTTTGTCTATGTTCCCCCTTCGAGGTAATTTCTATGAAGGTGGAAATAAAAGGGAGAAGGCTTTTTTTCTTTCACCTGTTTAACAGACAGAAGAAAACTTTGAAAGGCTGGAGGGTTGGCTCAGCAGTTAGCACGAGCTACGCTTCTAGAGGACCTAGGTTCCGGGCAACACGCACACATGCAGCCTAAACACTCACAGACATAAAAATAAATCTAAAGCAAGATTTTTAAAAGAAAACTTCGGTATCTTCATAGCATGAAACATGTTCTGATATATGTATATATGTTGTGGAATGGCTAGATCAAGTGAACTCACTCATATATTATTAGTATATATTCGTTCCTGTGGTAGGAGCACTTCCAATCTGTGCTCTTAGCAGTTTTAAACGTGTGTTTTTATCAACTGTAGTCACTAGAATGAACAGTGGGTCTCTTGGCCTCGCTCCTACTATCTAACTAAAATTACTTGTTCTTTAACCAAAAGCTCCACCATCCCTTTCTGCCCCAGGCACTGGTTACCACCCTTTCACTCCCTGCTTCTGTGTGGTTTATCATTTTCATTCCACACATAGGTGAGATTATGTGGTATTTTTCTTTCTGTGCCCACATGGCTCTCCAGCATCAGCAATGTCTCAAATGGCTGGACCTGTTTTACTTATTCATCTCTTTGTTTATTGTCTATAGAGTCTTCTTGGCCAGTTACCCATTGCTGGACACTGAGGTTGGTTTCAAGTCTTGACTAATACTACGATAAACGTGAAAACCTTTTGTATTTTGAAAATATCGTGTTTCTGCCATGCCGAGGCTCCAACCCTTGCATATGCCAAGCAAGTATTCTCCCCTCGGCTGATCTCCATTCCTGTGAATTTCCTTAAACACACCAATTTCTCATCCTGTGGATGTACACAGAGTGGTGTGATTGCTGGGTAATGGTGGTTCTGATTTTACTTTTTTGAGGCATCTCCACACTGTTTCCCATAATGGCTGCACTGATTTACATTCCCCTCAACCAGCAGCGAGTCTTCTCCTTTCCTCTGTATTAGTCTTTTTCTAGCACAGATGTCTGTCTGTTCCAGGCTTGGATACTGAAAACACTCTCCTTTTCCTTGCTTGCCCTGGTGACGTTTCCAAAGTCAACTGACCACCAGTGGGCAGAACTGTTTCTAGATTCTTCAGTTTCCTCTGTTTATTTGTATATTTCTCTTTACACTGATTCCACACTGTCTTGATTACTGAAGCTTTATAATAGAGCCCCAGCCAGCCCCTCCCAAGTTGTCCATACCAGGGCTCACAGATTCATGCATCTTAAGTAATTAATATAATTAAGAGAAACTGTTCATGTATAAGCAGTTCCCTTCATTTTAAAACTCAAAATTGCAATTGCAACCTATATTTTCCTTTATTAAAGTTGTTAATCATGTCCCCTCCTCACATGTTTCTCATGGTTCATATTCTGGTTAATGTCTAATTCTATCTTTTCTACATATATACTATACCTATTAAATGCATAAGAACATCCCTCACTTTTATATATCCAACAATGTTGCCTTCCTGCTTTCTTCAAACATAGCTCATTCAGTCTGTCTTCCTGTTTCCCACTTTAAAGAGGGGTGTGTCCCTTTCAATATCATAGGCGAGCAGTGAATGCGGACTGGCACAAAGACTCAGTGTTGGGGCTGTGATAGAGAATGGCAATGTTGAAGGGGCTCTGACAAGAAAGGGACTTTGACACTCCCTGCCACTATTGCCAGATGAACGGCCAGCCCAGTTTGCCAAATTTTCAGAAGCCTGACATTTTAAAATTTAATACATCTCAAATCTCTTTCTTCCATTCCCCTGCACTTGGTCCAGGGTTCTGCTATATAAACCAGGCTGGCATTCAATCCATAATCCTCCTGCCTCAGTCTCCAGAGTGCTAGGATATAGGCATATACCATGGCTTCAGGCAACAAATCTCAGCTTAAAACAAAACAAATAGGCCAAATCAGACTTCCCTGTATGTGGCTATGTGATCCAGCTTGCAAAGCCAGTCTGTACAAGCATCGGGAGCGAGTGAAAAAATCAACTCTGGAAAACATGTTAAGTCATACTTGATGAGTAAGCTCAGTGAGTCCTTATAAAGTGGGTGTTTAAAAACTATATAGACTTTTAAAACATATATAGTCTTTATTCTTTAATAATTTCATACATGTACCTAGTATATTTTGATCATGTTCACCC
>CABHPH010157971.1:0-28680 GCA_902168325.1 Peromyscus nudipes
CCATCTCCCGTCCCCTTGCATCAGCCCTCTGCCCCTGCAACTTCCTCCCTCCAAATAAAACAAAATAAAAATAAAAAAAGGAAGAAATGGAAAATCTCATCATGGAAGCTGCAGTGTGACACAGTGAGTCATCCAGTAAACCCCTTTATCCATACATCTTTACATGCAGGCGTTCGTTGCAAAGTCATTGGTCTGGTTTGAGGCCCCTGGTCTCTGCTACACTATAAACACTGGGCCCTCCCTGGGACTCTTTCTGCACATCCTGTTGCTGCCCTGTGCCATGGAGATCCTGTAGTCCTGGGTCTGCAGGACCCCGGCCCCCAAATCGTGCTCTAGCAGATCACAGATGTGGTAGGCTAACACTTAACCTTGGTTCTGGGCCTGGGCAGCTGCAGGGTTTTTCAGCCCACCATTTCTCCCCTGTCCTCACCACCAGGGTGAACTCTCCAGCATTGCACTGGCTAATTTACCTCTTGCAGCACTAAGGGAGGGGTGGGGCCAGTTCTCTTGCTTTCAGGCCCTCAGAATCTGCTCTTCCACACCTACATCATCAGGACCAGCTCTATTGTGTTACCTCTGCATGGTACAGGAGCCACTCTCCTGAGTGCTGCAGCTGATGAGGGCCAGGGACAGCTCTACTGCTCTTATGACCCCATGGCCAGCCCCTCCACCTTTCTCAGGCATTGGTGGGTGGGGGCTGGGGATATCTCTCCTCTGCCCATGCTGCCACATGTCAGTTGAGTAATGCTGTCTAGGCAAGGAGCAGGGCCAGCTTTCCTCAGTGCTACAGTTGATAATTAGGAGGGTCAGCTCTCTCAACTGTTGCAGGTAATAAAGAGTGGTGGGTAAGGGGGGGGCATCTCTCCACCACCCACATCACCTCATGACAGATGAGTAGTGGGGACAGCTCTCCCATGCTCACAACTTTGGGACTGGCTCACCCACACCTTTAGCTACAGGGTTGGTTCTATTGTGCTAGGGGCAGACAGTTTTAATGCAGAATTCTACAGATTTTCAAAGAAGAACTAATACGAATACTCTTCAAATTAATCCACAAAATAGAAACAGAAGGATCATTGGCAAATTCTTTCTATGAGGCCACAGTTACCCTGATATCCAAATCACACAAAGACTCAATAAAGAAAGAGAATTACAGACCAATATCCCTCATGAACATTGATGACAAAATATTCAATAAAACACTGGCAAACCGAATCCAAGAACACATCAAAAAGACCATCCATCATGACCAAGTAGACTTCATCCCAGAAATGCAAGGGTGGTTCAACATATAAAAATCTGCTAATGTAATCCATCATATAAACAAACTGAAAGTTTAAAACAAAAATCACACGATCATTTTATTAGATGCTGAAAAAGTTTTTGACAAAATCCAACACCCCATCATGATACAAGTCTTGGAGAGACCAGGGATGCAATGGACATACCCAACCACAATAAAAGTAACACACAGCAAGCTGATCGACGACATCAAATTAAATGTAGAGAAACTTAAAGCATTTCACTAAAATCAGGAACAAGACAAGGTTGTCCACTCTCTCCATACCTATTCAATATAGTACTCGAAGTACTAGCTAGAGCAATAAGACAACTAAAGGAAACCAAGTGGATGCAAATTAGGAAGGAAGAAGTCACAGTACCATTATTCAAAGATGATAGGATGGTATATATAAGTGACCCCAAAAATTCTACCAGGGAAATCCTATAGCTGATAAACACCTTGAGTCAAGTGGCTGGATACAAAAATCAATACAAAAAATCAGTAGCCCTCCTATATACAAACAATGAATGGGCTGAGAAAGAAATCAGAGAAACATCACCCTTTACAACAGCCTCAAATAATATAAAATATCTTTGTATAACTCTAACCAAACAAGTAAAAGACCTGTATGACAAGAACTTCAATTCTTTGAAGAAAGAAATTGAAAAAGATATCAGAAAATGGAAAGATCTCCCATGCTCATGGATAGCTAGGATTAACATGGTAAAAATGGCAATCTTACTAAAAGCAATCTACAGATTCAATGCAATCCCCATCAAAATCTTAACATAATTCTTTATAGACCTTGAAAGAACAATACACAACTTCATATGGAAAAAACAAAATAACCCAGGATAGCTAAAAAAAAAAATCTGTACAACGAAAGAACCTCTGGAGGTATCACCATCCCTGACTTCAAGCTCTACTACAGAGCTATAGTAATAAAAACAGCATGGTATTGGCAGAAAAACGGACAGGTGGATCAGTGGAATCTAATCAAAGACCCAGACATAAATCCACACACCTATGGACACCCGATTTTCAATGAAGAAGCCAAAATTATACAATGAAAAAAAGAAAGCATCTTCAACAAATGGTGCTGGTCCAACTGGATGTCTGCATGTAGAAGAATACAAATAGATCCATATCTATCACCCTGCACGAAATTCAAGTCTAAGTGGATCAAAGACCTCAACATAAATCCAGATACACTGAACCTGATAGAAGAGAAAGTGGGGAATAGCCTTGAACACATTGGCACAGGAGACAACTTTTAAATAGAACATCAATAGCACGGACACGAAGATCAACAATTAATAAATGGGACCTCATAAAATTGAAAAGTTTCTGTAAGGCAAAGGACATCATCAATAGAACAAAATGTCAGCCTACAGAATGGGAAAAGATCTTCACCAACCCCACATCCAACAGAAGGCTGATCTCCAAAATATATAAAGAACTAAATATACTAGACATCAACAAGCCAAAAAAAAATCCAATTAAAAATGGGGTATAGATCTAAATAGGGAATTCTCAACAGAAGAATCTCAAATGGTCAAAAAAAAAAAAAACACATAAAGAGATGTTCGACATCCTTAGCCAGCAAGGAAATACAAATTAAAATGACTCTGAGATTCCATCTTATACCTGTCAGAATGGCTAAGATCAAAAACACAAGTGACAACATCTCTGCTAGAGAGGTTGTGGAGCAAGGGGAACACTCCTCCACTGCTGGTGGGAGTGCAAACTTGTACAGCAACTTTGGAAGTCAGTATGGCTGTTTCTCAGAAAAGTGGGAATTAATCTACCTTAACATTCACCTATACCACTCTTGGGCATATACCCAAAGAATGTTAAGTTGTATGGAGGCCCACAAAGGTTTCCCAGTGAGATCTGAGTTTGCTTTACCCAGCAGGGCTGCATTAGAGGATTGCTTGACCATGTATGTGGTTACTAGGTGATTGGAAAGGGTTCTGGAATCCGGCAGAATAGGGGGAGAAAGGATTGTAGGAGCCATCGGGGTCAAGAACACCACAAGAAAACTCACAGAATCAATTAAACCTGGGCTCTAGGAGCTCAAAGAGACTGAACTGACAACCAGGGAGCCTGCATGGGACTGACCTAGGTACTCTGCATATATGTTACAGTTGTGTAACTTGATCCTATTATGGGACTCCTAACAGTGGGAACAGGGGCTGTCTCCGACTCTTTTACTGGCTTTTGAGACCCCACTCCTCCTATTGGGTTGCTTTGCCCAGCCTTAAGATTCGGGGAAGTGCTTAGTCTTACTGCAACTAGATATGGCATATTTTGTTGATATTCCTGGGAGACCTGCCCTTTCCTAAACAGAAACAGAGGAGGTGGGGGATTGGGTGTTGGGAACAGAAGGAGGCTGGGGTGGAGGGACTGGGAAGAGAGGAAGGAGGGGAAACTGTAACCAGGATGCAAAACAAAGAAACAAACAAATACATAAATAAATACATAAATAAACAAATTAGATTGTGACACTTTTCTTTATTAATAGTTTTAGTTAATATATAAAACAGGCGGTTCATCATCAGATTTTCATACATGACATATAATTGTACCTTGTTCTTATTTGTCCCCTTGTCCCCCCCATCCTTCTGCATTTGAACCTTGATTCTGCATCTGAGAGAAAGCACCCAACATTTTGTCCTTCTTTCACCCTGTTACTCTCTCTGGTTCCTGCCCTCCCTTCTGACTTTTTCTCCCATCTCATCCTTCCTCTCATACCCTCACATTTCCCTCTCTGTCTACATATAGGGGAGAAAACATGTAGTATTTGTCATTTTGAGTCTCGCCTATGTGGTTTCTAAAGACATAGACACATCCCTGAGACTAAGGGGTCTTTCCACTCTGTGAGTTTAGAGACCAGGTGTGATGGGCTCTCAGGCATTGCAACACCATCTGCTAGTTGGGGCCACGATGAAGGTGGGATTTAACCATGCAGCACAGCTTTGACCTTTCCAGCTGGATTTGGATGGAGACTGCACGAGCTGTCTCCATCAGGACTGAACAGCCTCATTCCTGCTTCTAGAAGTTGACTGCTCGAGGCCACTCCAGCATGTGGCTGCAAAATTCCAGCAGTGGAATTTCTTGGAGACTGGTTTAAAAAAAGAAGTTATTCTGGATGATCCACCCCCAAAAGGCAACAAAATGTTAGGTCTTGAGGCAGGGGGATGCTAGCTAGCATCTGGATGTAAAGGCTGCGATTGTGGTAGTAGTGTAGATGGAGGAGCAGGCAGAGAAGGAAGCAGAAGTAAAAGAAATGAGATGGAAGGTCCAGCTCAAGGCAGAAGAAAGAAAGGGTACATGGCTGGTTCTACGAGGCTTAGAGGACAAGTACGTTTGGGTCCATGATTATTTGGTCCATGATATAGGAGCCCAACAGTGGGATCTGGCCATTGATGCCAATTCTGAAAGTGTGACTTAATTTCATTTTCCAGTGTTTCGAGGGAAGCAGGAAGGAGATAGATAATCCGTACAGATTATTTAATGCAATGATAGGCCTAGGAACATATGTGGGACTTCTAGAGAATAAATTCTCATTATCCCTGGCAGAGGAGAGATTCTGGTAAGGTTGATATATATACTGCTTCATATAGAAATATGCCTTCCAGGTGTTATGCTCCTATTCTGAAAGAATTAGATCTTTTCTCTTGAAATATATTGATATTACTTAAAATTGTTTCTTTTATTTTTGAGGTTGTATAATTACACCATTTTCCCCCTTCCTTTTCCTTCCTTCAAAGTCTCCCATAAACCCTTCCTTGCTCTCTTTCAAATTCATGGTCTCCTTTTTCATTAGTTGTTACATACATATATGTATATTCATAAGTACATAAATATCAATCTGATCAGTCTGTATCGATGTCACTTGTACATATGTTTTCAGGACTGAATGTTTGGTATTGAATAATCACTTGGTCTGCTCTCCCCTGGGGAAGACTGTTTCTCCTGCTCTCAGCATTCCTTGGTTGCCTGTAGTTCTTTGTCTAGGGTTGAGGCCTTGTGGTTTTTCTCCCATTCACTTTGACATGTCTATTGTTAATACCCTTGTTCAGCTCATGTTTGGGCAGTCATGTTGGTGAGACTTTATGGGTATAGCTTCTGACATTCCTAGGATAAATAGTCTCACAGCAAACTCCCCGATCCTCTGCTTCTTACAACCTTTCTACCCCCTCTCTGCTTTGATCCCTGAAATGTATTCATATTTGTTCATTGTCCAAATTACTTATTAGTAATGTCAGTAAATGTAATCATAAAAACAAGCCTTTGAATAGTATTCCATAGCTGTCAGCACAGTTTCACAAACATTTCTTTCATCTTTACAAATACTTCGACCACTTAAAGCTGAGGCTTACCCAGTTCTCATTACAGGCTGTAACCCATGGGTGCTTTTTATGCACATGTCATCATTTCTACCTGTCCCTCTTGAAGGGATTTTGTCTCTAAATTCCTCCTCTTATTGTATCATGCCAGATTCATTGAAAAGTCTGAATAAATATAGGGCTTATTTTTTTCCCCATGGAGAATTGGCTTATACAGCCATGGTGGTTGGCTTAGCAATGTCTGAAAGCCTGTCATCCTCAGGCTGGAGCTTGAAGTCCCCAGGCAGGTGACTGGAAAGGGAAGATGACAGCCGGCGGGAGTCCCATGTGTATAAGTTGGAACCGCACAAGAACAAACTGAGCCTTTCTCTTTCTCTCTCCCTCTCTGTGGATGTGTGTGTTCATATATATGCTAGTGCATGTATGTGGAGAGCAGAGATCAACTTCAGATGTTATTCCTCAGGAGCTGTCTACCTTGTTTCTTGAGACAGGCCTCTTTCTGGGACCTGGGCCTCCTCAATTAGGCTAGGCCGGCTGCCCAATGAACTCCAAGGATCTTCCCCTTCTCTGCTTCCCTGATATGAGATGGTAAGCTCATATAACTCCACCTGACTTTTTATATGGTGCTAGGGATCAACCTCAGGTCCTCATGCTGGGCTGGAGGGAGGACTGTGACCCAAAGTAGGAGAGCTGGGATTGACTGACACCACTCAGGGAGACCACAGGATACTCTGGACCTTTGTGACCACACTAAACATTTTTTTTTTTTTTACTGTAGTAGATGCTTCTCACTGTAAGTCTTGTCCTGCTGGCTGCTTGATAGATAGGTAGCTAAACTTTGTGAGAAATGGGAAAACATGCTTTAAAATGGAATAATTAGCTGGGAAGCGTGGAGTACTGGCTGATTTATGCTGCAGAGTCCTTCACTCATTCAAGGGCTATTTGTGGCCCTGGGCTTGTGTCTTGCTGTGGCTTCAGCTCTTTAGGGGACTGTCCAGCATTACATAGGGCAACAGCTGCATCCTTGGGTGTCCTGGTTGCAAACAACTAATTGTTACACATCTCTTAGTCCTGTGGACTGTGCCTGGCAGATTTTTGGCTTCAGGCATGTGCGTACCTTTCATATGTCATAGCATCCTTGACTCTTGGCTACTGAAAATATCTTCCTTAGCAAACTTGTGCTCTGCTAAAGATATACCTGGGCAAGCTGGGCTCTCATCTTTCTATTTAAAGTCACCCCCATTAACTTTGAACTTATGACATCTACTATTTGGGAATCTGTCACTATGCATATTGAAGGGTTCAGGGAAGAACCTGGCCTGTGTAGCTCCGAGAAGGATATAGGACAGAAAAGAGCTGACAAGTACTCAGCAGCCTTTGCTATGATGTGTGACTTGGTGCCGTCTTTGAAATCAAGACCAGTGAATAAAACACTCCTCGAGCAAGCATGAGAAAGTCCCCGAGGACAGGCACAGGGAAGGTTGGACCGGCAGGGTCTGTTACACAGTCAGGAGGCTAGCTCCAGGTACTGAGAACCTTCAGGGCAAATGGCAGCTCTGAGCCCCAGGACCAAGATGACAGGGCTTGCCAAAAGCCAGGCATGCTAGCTCTGACATCAATGTGCTCCCCAGGAGCATGCTGCCATTCATAATCTTTGTTCTTTGATCACTGCTTAATGGAAGAGAAAGCTCAGTGCCTTTGCAGTCTCAGCTGGGAACCAGGGCTCTGACAGGCAAGCCCGAAAGGCCGCTCGCCCAGCTAGCTCTACAAAGAACACAGCTTGTGTTGCCGGCAGACTCTGCTCATTGGCCCAGGGCGGCGGATAGTTTTCTAGCCTTTTTACATAAATAAATCCTGATAACTTCATCTAATGTGTCTCACTCTGTGTTCCTGCCACAGGGGAAGGTGGAGGTGACTCGGGAGTTCGAATACTTGCTTGGTTTGGCCTGTGACAAATAGGAGGAATCTTTTTACGCCAGGAAACCTAAGCTCTAGACCCAGCTGGAGCTCTTGGAGTCAAAGCTTTCATCTTGAAAAAAAAAAGTCAATTTCTTCTTCTCTGAGGATTTAGTAAGTTAATCTATACAGTATCGCCAAAGTAATGAAGTCACAGCCTCCAGGAACCCAGAATTCCCACAGAACACCAGCGGGGGTGTTTAAGACAATTTTTTTTGAGGGGTGTGTTCTTCCTAGTTGTGACAGGCAGCTTCAGAGCATGGCAAGAAAGACAGTTGATGCAGCCTGGGGACTGTCTAGCTCCTGATCCTTTAGACGATCCCTTTACTGTTTAGGATTAAGCCTATCTCCCTACATTCTCCCCAAGATATTCTAATATCTCAGGACCAAGCAGACAGACTCTGTAAAGGTGTGAGTGTGAGTGCATGTGAGTGTGTGTGTGAAGCGTGAAGCTTGACCCTAATTAGTCTTAACAATAAAAGCCTGGAGTCAGATATTGAGGGTGAAAACTGAAAGGTCGGAGAAGGAAAGCAGTCAGCCACTAGAAACTTCTTACCACTACCAAATCTCAGACTGAATGGGCATCCTGTCTCTATGAATCCTCAGACTGAATGGGCACTGAGATCCTGTCTCCACCTCCCTAGTGCTGGGATCAAAGGCATGAGTCTCCCTAACGCTGGGATCAAAGATGTGAGCCTCCCATGTTCTGGGATCAAAGACATGACCCTCCCTAGTGCTGAGATTAAAGGCTTGAGCCTCCCAGGTGCTGGGATCAAAGGTGAGAGCCACCACCACTGTCTGGCTCTGTTTCTCTTTTAGACTGGTTCAATCTCATGTAACCCAGGGTGGCCTTGAACTCCTGATCTTCCTGCTTCTTCCTCCCAAGTGCTGGGGTTAAAGGTGTGTGCCACCACTACTAGTCCTCTATGGTTAACTAGTGGCTAGCTCTGCCCTCTGTTCTCCAGGTGAGCTTTATTTGTCAGAACACAAACAAAATATCATACAACGTGTGTGTGTGTGTGTGTGTGTGTGTGTGTGGTCATTCCTTTCTCTAATTAGCAGGTCAGGTTAAAACTTGGTTCATGGCATGGAAAATACTTAAGACCTGCAGAACTGAGCTCCAGAGAGAAGCCACACAAAGGCATGTGTTCAGTGAGACATGTGTGTGCACACCCATCTTCTCACACTGCCAGGCCTCGGGATTCTAGGAGAGGGGCACTGTCAGAGTGCATCTTGTGAACCCACCCTGGCATAAGGTGGAAGAGTCCATGACTGTGTACCAGGCTGTTCTCTGAGTATGTGACAATGTGGCCTTACTTCCGTCTTTCTCTGGATCCAGGCATCATCTGGTCTTCTGACGTCTGCCCTTGGTCTTCATTTCTGGATGTGCTACTCTCAGCTCTGCCCTGATAACTCCAAACTCTAGCATTTGGCTTGAGGCTAGGATGGCATAGTAGCATGTTCTTCCAAAAGCCGATTCCCTGCCTCCTTTCCTCCTTCTCTTTCCTCTTCCCTTGTCTCCTTCTTTACTTTTCTTTTTTTCCTTCCTCTCTTCTCCCATCCTCTATGGACACCAAGAGCAGCCACAGAGCTACGAAATCAAGGGATAACATGGTTTGTATTTTAAGGCACTTATGTTATTCTAGAGTTGACACTAACTTATGTTTAGTTTAAAGCTTGTTTCCTGTATCCAATTACATGATCTTCTGCTTGTTTTGCGTATTTAAGCTATACCGGCAACAAGCTTGTTCCACTTGTACAAGCTGAGACTCCGTCTTTTGCTCGCTGTGGTTCCCAGGATCTGTCTTAGTGATGTGCTCATGGATGCAGATCAGACCGCTTGCTTCCCAGGCCCATCGTGAGTTCTGAGTTACGTGACCCCTCTAAGTGGACAGCCCAGTGCCTGGCACAGAGTAGGTCTCAGTGAGTGTTAGCTATTATGATTACTGTGGTGGAGTATTTGAAATGTGTTGACAGATGGGCAGAGACAGGAGGTGAAATTCAAGCCTGTTGACTTGTTAGTAGAATAGTTCCTCATTAGGTAACAGCAGAAGCTCCCGGTGCTGTTTTGGTGTGCTTCAAGTTGGCATTCTTTGGGTGTTCATATTTGTGTGTGTGTGTGTGTGTGTGTGTGTGTGTGTGTGTGTGTGTGTGTGTGTATGAGAGAGAGAAAAGGAGGAAGGGAGGGAGAGAGGGAGGGAGAAGGAGGAGGCCAGACACAAACCTTGGGTGCCAACTACTTTCTCTTTCCGAGAGAAGGTCTTTTATTGGCTTGTTGCTCGTCCAATTAGTCTAGGCTGGCTGGTGAGCCATGAATCTATCTGAAGCTATCTCCCCAAAGCAGGAACTACAAATGTGTGCCATCATACCTGACCTTCTTATGTGGGCTCTGGGGACTGAATTCAAGTCCTTGTGAATGTGAGACTAGCAGTTGGCCAACTGAGCCATCTCTCCAACTCTGTTGGCATCCTTATGAAAAGTTGATTTCTCTAGAGAACAGGCAGAATTATGAAATCACATGTAGCTATCCTCAAGCTGGACCTGCTAAGTTGACTGTAAAACACCGGGACACTTAGACGACAACACAAGCGGCTTGTGTTGTCATAAGATTAACATCGACAGTGGGTGGAGCAACTTGTACATAAAGTAAACCTAGTTAATTAATTAAATTTATAGACCATTAATCTGATAGGGCTGCCGATAACAGCAAATGAAGTATCACTGCCTGTGCGACATTCAAACAGAAAGCTATAGTCTCACCTGGTGATGCCAGTCTTGGTTCCTCTGAGGCTTGTAGATGCTCGTCTTCCTCACCGTGACTTGATGCCATCTTTTCTGTCTTATCCAAATTTGCCTTTACTTTAAGGCAATCGGCCGTAATGGATCAGGTTCCATCCTAATGATCACATTTGAAGTTGGTTACTTCTACAAGGATTTTTGTCGAAATGAAGCCACACATGAAACTACCATTTGAGTTTTGAAACAAACCAGGACCAGGTATTATTTGTCATATCTTAGAGAAGAGGAACCAGGGCCCAGGGAACTTTGCTATGGCCTGGTTAATCAGAGAGGTTCTAGGAGAAGCTCCTACTGCTCTTGAAAGCCACTGGGCTCCATCAATATGTAGGCACAGCAGGTGGCCCTGATGGATGAGCCCAGTACTTGTGTCAATACCTATTCTTGTCTAGCACATGAGCTTGGCACTCAGGGACTGTGTCAAATGGATGTGGTACTTAGAGTGAAAGGAGGCATCTCCTCTTAAGTGTCCATGCTTTTTGTACTGATGGTTGGATTTCTAACCAGAGTCCACTGACAATAATAACACCTACAGCCACCCCCTCTATGTCTTAAAATTGCTAGCACTCTGTGATTTTCTGAGATGCTCATGTGAATGTCATTTTAATTCTTTTGATAATCCTTTGGGTGTAGGTAGAGCCATAACTTGCATGAAATCCCTTAGGGCCAGCTATATTTCAGAATCCAGAGCTCTGTAGACTTGGGAAGTGTAATAACAGTACACGCCCTGCTTATTACACAGCATTCCTGTAGGGTCTGAGGCAGTTTCAGGGCCCTGGAGCAGAACATCCAAATAAGTCACATGACCCTGGATCAATAAAGGGAATAGCTTTTTTATTTAGGTCAGATTTTGCTGCTGCTGAGTTAAAAAAAAAACCCATTATGTTTTGGGGGACTTTTGGATCCCAGATGGGCAGGTGGATCCCAGATCAGTTCTTGGGTAAGGTCAAAACCTGTCTGGAGAGGTGAGCTGGGTTGGGTCAGGCTCAGCCCAGGACTAGAGAAGCCTCATGGAAATCCAAAGCCCTGACCCAGCAGCTGTCTGTCAACAGAGGGGTCTGACAGTAGGATGCTGTTGGGGGAGATTGGGGCACAGTTCTAGGGCAGTGAAACCCTTTCATTGGTCAGGGACAATGTGTATTTCCCAGCCTCTTGAAGCCAGTTGGCCACTTGACTTGTAAACACCCACGCTGTGAAGTCTGAAAACCATCAAGTTAAGGGAGATGGCAGGAACATCAGGATTAGTCTGTTTTGGTTTTTTTTGGTGGTGGTGGTGGTGGTGGTGTGTTAGGGTTTTCATTTCTGTGAAGAGACACTATGACCACAACAACTCTTATAAAGGAGACATTGCATTGGAATGGCTCACTTACAGTTTCAGATGTTCAGTCCATCAACTGTCATCATACTGGGGAGCATGGCAGCGTGCGGGCAGACATGGTACTGGAGAGGTAGCTGGGAGTCCTACATCTTGCAGGCCATAGGAAGTCAACTGAGACACTGGGAGGTATCCTGAGCATAGGAAACTTCAAAGCCCGCCTCCACAGTGACACATTTCCTCCAACAAGGCCACGCCCACTCCAGCAAAGCCACATCTCCTAGTAGTGCCACTCCCTGTGAGATTATGGGGGCCAATTACATTCAAACTGCCACAGGTGGTGAGTATCTGAAGGTCTCGTTTACGAAGTGGAGTATACAATTACAAATATAAAATTAGGTGCAAGGTGAATTTTTCATTAGAAGGTAGGCTCACAACAGATTACAAACTTTAAAAAAGCTGCCAAGCATGGGAAGGGAGATAGATGGAGACCTTTTACACTTTCTGCTCAATTTCTCCATAAACCTAAAACCACTAAAAAAAAAAATTCGTTAATTAAAAACAAAAACAAAACCCCAAAAACTGAAGGAACTGCCAAATAGCTCAGACACCACACAGACCAGAAAACATTTTTGTTAATTAACAACCTGCACCCTCTTTTAATACACTTTTTTCAGTAGGTTTTTTGGCTGTAAATTCTTTGATTTCTTTTTCACAAGATACTGGGTTTGAGATTTTTTTTTTAAAGGGACAGACTATAAAAATCACCTGTAAAGACGGTAGATACATTCTTTTCCTTCAGCATGTTTGATAAATTGATTTCTTATTAGGAAGAGATTAGGAAAGTTCCTTTCAGCATTTCAGGTCCTTATTAGTGATATCGAGTAGAATTTTGGGATGGTTGACAAGTTGGAGACACCTCTGCCAAGCTTCTTCATAGCGCTTTTTGGTTAGCCTCTTGGGAGGCTTGGGGTGGTGTTGGTGGGTGGGGCGGGGATGAGGGTAGCTGCCAGAGTCCACTGAAGATGATTGTTCCAAGACAGATGGGAAAAGAGAAGAGAAAGGTAGACTTAGTTGTGTTCCCAGAGACCATCTCTCTAGAAGCTTGATGCCTTTCGATCTGCTGTAAGATCTCCCCGACCTGGCCTT
Source organism: Peromyscus nudipes (assembly GCA_902168325.1). Lineage (NCBI taxonomy): Eukaryota > Metazoa > Chordata > Mammalia > Rodentia > Cricetidae > Peromyscus > Peromyscus nudipes. Next base: position 12,851 of record CABHPH010157971.1, read on the forward strand.
GAGCGCGGTGCTTCAGAGAGAAGGTCTTTTTTTTTTTTCTTTTTCTTTTTGAGACAGGGTTTCTCTGTGTAGTTTTGGTGCCTGTCCTGGATCTTTCTTTTTTTCTTTTTCGACACAGGGTTTCTCTGTGTAGCTTTGGCACCTTTCCTGGAACTTACTCTGTAGCCCAGGCTGGCCTCGAACTCACAGAGATCCCACAGAGATCTGCCTACCTCTGCCTCATAAAGCGATGGGATTAAAGGCGTGTGCCACCACCATCGCCATCACCCAGTGGCAAGAAAGTCTTTAACAGTCCTGTCTTCCCGAGCCTCAGGTTCTCATCTGGACTTCTAGGTCATTCAGGTTCTGCCAACAAGGACTCTGTTTTGTGTGCATGCCTTGCCTGACACCCTGGCTTCTTAGAAGACAGGTCCTGGAGCCAAGGGGACAAGTAAAGAGCTTGACTTAAAAGTACGATGACCCAAGTGTCGTTCCCCGAGTGTAGGTGTGGTGGTCTGCGCTGGTAATCTCAGCTCTCTGGAAGTAGGAACATTTCTGAGACTTCCTGGATAACCTGTGTAGGCTGACTGATGAGCTTTAGATCATGAGGGAACCTGTCACAAAGGAGTAGATTGTGTTTCTGAGAGTGACACCTGAGCTAATCTTCTGCTCTTCACATGCACATGTGAACTTCTCATACATGTACCCACACACAGATGAACATGCACACACATGCTAACACGCACACACATAACTTAAACAGAAGGTGGGCTCTGTCTAACTGCTCTTGGATATCTGAGTATCCCCAAAGAGTCCATGATGTCAGAGGCATGTTTTTCCATGTCTGTGATCCTAGCACTCAACTTGGTGTCTGTCATGAAACTAGGCTTTGGACAACTGGGAAAAATAAATAAATGAATGAACTAATTTTTTTGTATTTTGTTTTTGAGATTTATTTAATTTTTTAAATGTACATTGGGGTTTTGCCTTGCATGTATGTCTATGTGAGAATTTCAGATCCCCTGGAACTGGAGTTAGGGACAGTTGTTAGCTGCATGTGGGTGCTGGGAATCGAACCCAGGTCTTTTGGAAGAGCAGTTAGTGCTCTTAACTGCTGAGCCATCTCTCCAGTCCCCATGAATGAGCTATTGTCTTGTCCATTTTATGTTGTATAAAGGAATACATACTTTATAATTCATAAAAGAATGAAATGGATAACTTACAAAGGAAATAAGTTTATTTTCCATAGTCTTTTATTTCTTAGACATCTAGGAGTGTGGTTCATGGGTCTTGTGAACACATGATAGAAAGAGATAGTCCAGTGAACCTGCATGGAAGAGGGAAGAGTGGGAGGCCAGGCTCTTTCCCAGGATGATGTTATTTCATCCATGAAGATGGATCCTTTGTGACCTAAGCACCTTCCACCGGGGAGAAGTTTGATATGAGATTTGGAGAGACATTTAAACCACAGCAGAGGGCTGGGAATGTGGATCAGTCAGTAGAGTGGTTGCCCGCATGCACAAAGCCCTGGGTTCAATCCCCAGCACTACTTAAACCAGTGTGGTGGTACGCACTCATAATCTCAGCACCGGGAGGTGGAGGTGGGAAGATGAGGAGTTCAAGGTTGTTCTCAAGTACATAGTAAATTTGTGGCCAGCCTGGGCTACATGAGACCCTCTTTCAACACACACACACACACACACACACACACACCCCAGCAGATAAAGAGAACTGCTTTAGTTTTATTGCCAACGATGATCTGAGAAGCCGCAGTGCAGTATATCTCAATGGTTCTGAGCTTGGAAGAGGGAGATGAGAACTTGCGGTGGGGTGATTGGGACACTCATATTTATTCCATAGTACTATGGCAACACACACATTGTGGCTTAAGAACGAGAAATTTATTAACTCGTAGTCTAGGAGGTTCAAAGTCTGAAATCAGGGTGTCAGCCAGGCCATGCTCCTTCTGAAACTAACAGGGCATCCTTCCTGTATCCTCCATCGTCTGTCCCTTTCCTCTGGTGTTTTTCCGGCGACCTCACGTTCTTTGTTTGATCTTCTGTCATCCCAGATGTTTTCCTGTGTCATTCCATACCATCTTTCTTCTGTGTCTATCTATGTCAAATTTTCCTTTTGTGTATAAAATAACTTATATTGGACGTGAATCAACAGTAATGACATCATCTTCATGTGGTTAAATATTTAAGTCTTGTTCCCAAATAAGGCCCCTCTGAAGAACTGGAGGTTAGGGTTTTAACATGCCTTTAGTATGGTGGGATGTGTTTCAACTTAGAACAATGCCCAGAAGCTCTTACCTTCATTTTTTTTATTGGCATGATGTTCATGGGGTGGAGAGGAGGACAAGGTACTCTCAGGCAAAAAAGAGTAAGAGTCCTGGATGGGGCTTTTCAGCATCACCAGATAGGTGGATTAGTGCTGTTCAAGGAACAGAAGTAAGAAAGAAGAAAAAAAGGAGGAGAATGAAAGAATGAGGGAATGCATTCTGTGGAGCTAGCTTTGCAATTTCATCTTGACTTTGAGGGACAGATTGCTTTTGGATGCTTTGGATATGGTGCTGCCAGACAGATCCTTCTTGATGCCTGCAACTGGGGACCAGACAGACTTGTGTTTCTTTGAGTTTTGGTTCCACTCTCTTTCAATGATGGGTGTAGGTGAAGTGATTCCATCTCCAAGAATATGCTATTCTTTGTTGAAAATGAGAATGGCAATAACAATTGTGTAGAATTACTAATTATTAAGTGTGGAAATGCATACGACACATGCAGGCCAGGGAAGGCAGAGTGTAAATGTCCAGTAAATGATGATTAGCTGTGTGTATGTGCAGTGTAGTGGGTGCATGTGTATTTGTGTGTGTGTGTCACACACACACACACACATACACACAAATGGAGCTGTAGTTCAATATCAGGTGTCTTTTATTGCTCTACAACTTACTTTTTGAGGCAGAATCTCTCACTGAACCAGAAACTCACCATCTTGGCTAGACTGACTGGCCAGAGAGCTCCTAGGACCTGCCTGCCTTTTTACTCCCCTTAAAGATGGGATTTAGGATGGTGTGGAAGGCCAGCTGGGTGATCAGCTACCACATTTTACCCCAGGGTACTCTTGAGGAGTGAGGGATAAGAGATTTAGATGGAAGGATAGAGGGGAGAGAAAGAGATAGAAACAGGATAGCCTCGGGAGGGCCTGGATCCTTATCCATTGGCCCCTTCTGTCTTTTCTAAAGAGCTATTTATAGGAATGCCAAGGGGTGGAGCAAAAGACCTCCCCCCAGCACAGCCAAGTGCAGACTCTTTCCAATCACCTGCACATGGTCAAGCAATCCTCTAATGCAGCTCTTCTGGGTAAAGCAAGCTCAGATCTCACTAGGAAACCTTTGTGGGCCTCCACAGGATGGTCACTAAAACTGCTGGCTTTTATGTGGGTGCTGGGAATTAAAACCTATGCATCAAATATGTTACCCTGTGAACATTGCCCCAGCCCCCATTTTTTTTGGCAGAAATTTGGGAGATGTCCTTCAGATTTATTTGTGCAATAATTTTGGGTATATGCATTTATCCTTTTGGAAATACCATACCTTTTTCCAGAAAATAATTAAAAGCACCCCCATACTTGAATATAAGGGCTACTAATAAACAAAATGAACTATATGAGTCCAACATAATTTGTGTTCTTATGAATTTCTCTTATCTCAGGGCAACATTAATTATAATACTTTCGTCAACTTTGTTGACTTATTTTATAGAAAAAAGAAAATCAACACAAATAGCCAATATAAAGCTCGCTGCATGGCCCCAGGTAACAGAACAGGCCACTTAGATTAGGATGTCTTTGGTGGCAGCATGGCCCTCTGACACCCTTATGACCACAGGTTGCAGCCCAGAAACCAGGCATCTAGGTGGCTTTTGGTGGCAACATGAGCCATGGACATCAATACAGACCCTGGCTGTGGTAGGATCGTGGACCCAGATATGGTCCTAGGAAGCAGCCCTGGCCCAGATGTCACTATGGATGTAGGTGGCAGCACAGGCCATCTGGACCACCAGCCCCCATTTCTTAATGGTCACATCTGGCTTTCTTTGCGGGGGGGGGGGGTGTGTTGAGACAGGGTTTCACTGTGTAGCTCTGGCTGTCCTGAAACTCACAGAGATCCACCTGCCTTTGCCTCCTGAGTGCTGTGATTAAAGGCGTGTGCCAGCACTGCCTGGCAGCTTTATTTCTTGTAAATAAAAAATGACCCTGGAACAGCTTGCTGAATTGGTCCTGTTTCTTTCCTCATTGTCCCTTTATCCAAGCTATAGTTTTTCAGGCAGTACCCAACTGCTTCCAGAAATAGAGTAAGCAAATGCCTGGTCCCTCGTTAGGCATAGTTTGCAGCAAAGACCATCTTCTGGGTTACAACAGTTCAGTGGTTCTGTGGATTAAGCTATATATCTTCTCTATCCTAAAGTGCCCTCATTTGTCAAATGGAAAGGTTGTTGGTCTGTTCCTATACGTAGTTCCTGTCAGGCCATTGGTTTTATGTTTCTGTGCAAGTAGACGGTAAGGACTACCAGTGAACATGATTGCACTGAACATGATTGCACCATAAGAAAACATTTTTCTTTTTCTTTCTGTTATTGACAGTGACATGGTATTGAAGTCCTAGAATGAGGAAAGATATAAGAAACCATGCACTTGAACATATTCTAAAGGAAAGGGAACTGATGGTGTTCAACGGTGTTTGACCTAATTATGTTTCATGTATTTTGCCATTTGTTTTGTGTTCAAAACCATCTCTCTCTCTCTCTCTCTCTCTCTCTCTCTCTCTCTCTCTCTCTCTCTCTCTCTCTCTCACACACACACACACACACACACACACTTGTGCACGCATGCACGCACGTACTCACTCGTGCATGTATGTCCAGTGCCTCTAAGGAAGAAGCAAGCGTAGTTGCATAACTCACTAGAGTGCTCAGTGCTGGTGAGTGAGAATTCCAGTGCTTGAACCCAAGATGCCTGGCATTCAAGGCCCTCTGGAGAAGCCGTTGGACCCCAGGGGAGCCATGTGTTTGCCTTGTATAGAGGTGTGAGCTGCCTTTGGCTTGGGTGATGGGATGCCAAAGAAAGTTCTTGTGAAAGCAACAAGGCATGACTAAAGAACCACAGACCCTTTGGCCTGCCAAACATGCCTGTGTGAGAAAATGAGCTCTTGAGGAGATAATAAAGTCAGCCTCTCTGGGAAGTGAGCAGGCAGCTGGTGGGAAATGTTCCCATGCAGACTGGGCACCAGCTTCAGTGTCCCTCATAGCCTGTTCTGTGTACGAGACAACAGTCCTGTGCTCAGGAAGAAATATATGCCTTCCTTCAGTCCAGGGCCCCAGGAGTAATTATGACCATCCGTGGAGGTTCCTGGGCTATTTTCCTGTAAGTATTTATACGAAGCAGGTGCTTTTTGCTCATGAACACTCTCTCGAAAGGATATTAAAATGGAAATCAGCTCTTTCTGGTTGAAACTCTAAGACAATAATGGGCAGCAACTCACACTCTGCAAAGTGAGATGTTAGAGGACATAGAAAGGAGAGGGTAGAAAACTGGTTTGGGAACTGTAAGCCTTTAGCTGCTGCAAGACATAAAAATGGGGATGGAGAGAGGACCTCAAAGCTGGAAAGATGGAGAGGGGCAATGGGAAGCTGGACAATTTCTTTGAGCGGGGCTGTGTTGAGACTCTGGCTCTTGATGAACAAGGAGCATGGGTGTTTTCTGAACCTAAGGCTTATGGTGAGAGGGGCATGCATGGGAATATACAAAGCTCTTGGCATGTACCCAGTGACTCTTGAAGGTCACAGTATACTTAAATGGGTGAAAAGACTTGGGAAGAAAAAAAGTCAAGAAATGAGATGCTCAGGTGCCAAGGAAATTCCTGTAAGTGACCAGCCAGAAGATCTATTTGTCCACATCAAGGGCACTGAGGCACACTCAAGCAGATCCTTCTGATAATAACTCATGAGTTGGAAAAGGGCCAGGTCATTCTAAGTACTCATTCTGTCCTTATCATGGGGCTATGAAGTTGATACTATTATCATCTTCTTTTTTATAGACAAGGAAACAGGTCAAGTCATTTGCTCAAGGTCCTGCAAGTATAAAGTTGCAGAGTTGGGGTTTGAATCAAGGTACTTTGGCTCTATTATTCAAGTCTTTCATCAACATCTGCTGCTGAGCCTTCTCCTAGCAGCAAAGCTACAGTGCGGTTCTGTGGAGGAAAATGTTCAGCATCCTGCTAGAACTCTGGAAAGAAGCTGAGATTCTGAGCAATGGCATCTCTGCTTAGAGTTCTTTCCTTAGAACCCTTTGTTCATCCTGAGGAGGTGCTGAGTCTCTGGCTCACTCTTCATTTAGCCACACCTCCACATTCTTTCTGTAAGTTCTTCCAGAGGTCTATGCTGGGTTGCTGCCATCTCTGCTGTTGTCAACACTGTGGTCTAGAGACCTTGGCACAAGTCCCAGAGGCTCTTTCAGAGCCCTCCAACCCTATCAGGTAGAGGAGATTCTGTAAATCCAGCCCCAGGAAGAGCCCTGGACATCTCCAAACTTCCTAGGGGAGAGCTACTGGCTCAAAGGTGAAGCTTTCATTGATGAAGTTTGCTGGTGAGACCTGGAGCATACATCCACACCTTTTAAATATCAGACCTTCCTCTTCTTCCTCTGAGCCTTACAGGGTCTCAGTTGGGAGACAGCTTTGGAGGGGGATAACCTGGGAGGCCCTGATTATCCTTGCTGAGCCTGACCTCTCTACCAGGGAGACAGAGTCCTCAAATACAGATACACATCTTCTGCCCATACCCACTGTGCAACATATTCTTGTTGTTAGAGATCCTTTGGCAAAGGAGGTCCTTTGAGAAAATATTCTTCAACGAGACATGAAACTTTAAAAAGTACATTTCTACATATATGTAAGATATATGTGTAAAGCTAGATGAAGTGGTGCATGTCTTTAATCCCAGTACTTGGGAGGTAGAGCTCTGTGAGTTTGAGGCTAGCATGGTCTACACAGTGGTGTTTAGGACATCCAGAGCTACACAGTGAGACCCTGTCTCAAAAATCAGCAACCAAAAATGTGTATAAATACATGTGTATATATAAATTGTAAACAAATATTTGTACTTATGTATAATTATTTATCTCTCTCTGTATATATCTATCTAAATATCTATCTCTATGTCTCTATCTCTATCTCTATATCTATATATATGTTTGTGTCTTAGGGTTTCTTTTGCTTTGAAGAGACACCATGACCATAGCAACTCTTTCAAAGGAAAACATTTTTTTGTTTGATTTTTGTTTTTTTGAGACAAGGTTTCTCCACGTAACAGCTCTGGCTGTCCTGGAACTTGAGTCTGGCTTACAGTTTCAGAGGTTTAGTCTATTATTGTCATGGTAAGAAGCATGACAGCATGCAGGCAGACATGGTGCTGGAGAAGGAGCTGAGAGTTCTATATCTTGATCCACAGGCAGAAGAAGGAGACTGTAGCTTGAGCATATGAGACCTCAAAGCTTATATCCACAGTGACGTACTTCCTCCAACAAGGCCACACCTACTCAGACAAGGCCGCATCTCTTAATAGTGCCACTCCCTATGGACTAAGCCTTCAAACATAGGAGTCTATGGGGGCCATACCTATTCAAACCACCACAGTCTATCATCTACCTGTCTGTTTATCTGGCTGTCACATTTGGCTTGGCTGGCTGGTCATCAGATGCCAGAGATCTTCCTGCTTCTGCCTATCCAAAGCTGAGATTTCAAGCATGTGCCATTACCCCCAGCCTTTTTCTCCTTACATGTATTTGTTTTTCTCTTTTGTTTGCTTGTTTCATTTTGAGAATTTTTTTTTTTTTTTTGGTTTTTCGAGACAGGGTTTCTCCGTGTAGTTTTAGTGCCTGTCCTGGATCTTGCTTTGTAGACCAGGCTGGCCTTGAACTCACAGAGATCCGCCTGGCTCTGCCTCCCAAGTGTTGGGATTAAAGACGTGCACCACTGCTGCCCGACTTTGAGATTTTATTTTAATTACAATATTTTCCCCTTCCCTTTCCTCCCTCCAAACCCTCCCATATAACCCTCCCCTTTCTCCTTCAAATTTATGGCCTCCTTTTCCATTAATTGTTATTGTATGCATGTATTTGTATATACACGTATATTCCCAAATATAACATGTTGAGTCCATATAATGCTACTTGTCTGAGTATTTTCAGGGCTGACCATTTGGCACTGGACACCAACTGATGTACTCTTCCCTGGGGAAGACCACTTCTTCCGCTCCCCACTTTACTCAGTTGCCTGTAGTTCTTTGTGTAAGGTTGAGGCCTCATGGGCTTTCCCCATGAAGTCTGGCATGCTCATTGGTGTCCTCCTTGTTCAGATCATGTTTTAGAGGTCATGTTGGTGATACTTTATGGATGTAGCTTCTGATATTAACTAGGAGGCACAGTCTCAGAGCAAATTAGAGCTGAGTGGTGCATACCTTTAATCCTAGAACTTGAGAGGCAGAGGCAGGTGGATCCCTATGAGTTTGAGGCCAGCCTAGACTACAGAGCAAGCTCCAGGACAGCCGGGACTGTTACACAGAGAAACCCTGTTTTGAAAAACCAAACCAAACCAAAACCAAAAAAAATGAAAAATGATGGAGGATGACTGGGTAAGATACTTGAGGTTGATCTTTGCCCCATCTACCTGAATGCACATACACATACGCAGGCATGCATGTGCATATACACATGCTTCCATCAACATATTTGTGTATACCTGCACATGTGCACACAAATCAGAAACTTAAATCTGACCCTGTTCTTCATCTTTTTGAAGCTTTTCAGTGGTTTACTACTTGTTATTCAACTAACCAAACAACTAACCCATAAGTGCAAATGAGCACCTACCATGTGCCAGCTGGCACACTGGGTTATGTCAGTAGAGGAGACAAGGACAGAGCCCCCTCCCAGCTCCTCCTTGTGCCTTGATGGGAAATCATTACCTCTTGTACCTGTCACCCCTTTCTTTACCACTTGGCTCAGTCTCTGCTGTCACCTGGTGTTGTCTTGGTATCACCATAAAAATCTTGGTTGGAAACGCTCTGTGGGCACAAGCTACTTCAGTGGGTTTTTTACAATGAAGCTTCATTTCTCACACGAACTTCAGAGATGCTGAGAACCTTCATGGGCTCACACAGCTGGCATGCAATCACTCCCTGCAGCCAGGAGTCAAGCAGCCTCTTTGGTCTGCATGTTTTTTTTGCCATGTTTTCCTGCCTGGTTCCCTATAAGGACACCCCTACTCTTTACGGTAACAAACCTTGTCATGTAACAGAAATCCTTTGCAGGAAAATGCTAGGCTTCCTCACTGGCTGAAATCCACCTTTTGTGTTCTTTTATTTGTCTGTTTCTTATAAGTGCCCTTGTTCCAGGATTTTGGTTTTTTGGAATTTTCCTATTTCCTCTCCGCAATTGTCCTGAGTCCAATGGTGACATGGGCGAAACCTTACTAGATACGTAAGATAAGAGAGTTCTATGTACACACTCAAGCTTAATGACAAGCAGAATCAAGATCCTGGAAGTCTGCTGAAATAGTCACCTGTTATCCCTTGCTGTTAGCTTTTTAAAAATTTATTTATGTATTTTATGTACATGGGTCTTTTGTCTGCATGTACACCACATACCAGAAGGGGGCATCAAATCCCATCATAGATGGTGGTGAGCCACCATGTGAGTGCTGGGAATTGTACTCAGGACCTCTGGATGATCTGCCAATGCTCTTAACCACTGAGCCATCTCTCTAGCCCCACCTCGCTGTTATCTGACTGTCCTTGAGGCCAATGTACTTTTCCAGCAGAAGATGAAACAGGCTCACATTGGTGTCTTAAGCGGTTTCCTAGAGATCAATGTTAAAGGACTCAGAGGTTATATTTTAGTCTCAGAAGGAGCACCCTGATTAATTAAGGAGTTCTGCCATGCCTAAGATAACCTCACGTAAATGTGGTCCACACATTTTGTGTTGCTGTAACAGGATATTGGATACAGGTTATTTTAGAATGAATAGACAGCCTGGCAAGGGCCTTCTTTCTACGGGGCGTGGTATAGGCCACCATATGGTAGAAGGGTAAAAAAGGCAAAATATAGATGTAACCAACCGTCTTATTAAATAAGAAACACAGAGACAATGCAGGGATGAAAGCCCAAGAGGTCAGAGCTAAGAGCCTTACCGTCACTGCTGCAGCTATCCTCTTCAGCAAAGAGACCTACTTCCTGTGTGTTTGTCTTTATATAGACTTTCTGTTCTGCCTTCTTATTGGTTGTAAACCCAACCACATGACTGCCTCGTCACTGCCTGTCTGTACAGACCTCCAGGTCTTCTATGGTTGGTATTGAGATTAAAGGCATGTGTCTCCAATGCTGGCTGTATCCTTGAACACACAGAGATCTACCTAGCTCTACCTACCAAGTGCTGGGATTAAAGGTGTGCACCACCACTGCCCAGCTTTTGCTATGGCTCTGACCCCCGGGGCAACTTTATTTATTAACATACAAATAAAATCACATTTCAGTACAAATAAAATATCACCATAGCAAAAGACAGCAAGATGGGGAGATGCCACCCTTCTGTAAGGGCACCAAATCCACTTACAAGGGCTCCACCCTTAATCACCTCTTAAAATCCCATTTCTTAAGGGTTCCAAAGGCATTTGAATTTCTGTTATGAATTTGGAAGGGGGTAAGCATTCAAACCACAACAGGAAGTGTCTGGGGTACAGCTGAATCTCAGAAAAGGTGAAAATTCTTAACTTCTTGTAGGGGAACATATTCATTTCTATAGAACATCTCTGCTCTCATAGTAGGTGGGGCCTCTGTGGTGATTCTTGGAACGGAGAGATTGGATAATTACAGTTAGGTATTGTCAGACGGATAGTAAAATGTAAGGAAGTGAGACTTTGGGGCCAGCATGCCTGAGTTTGAAATATTTGTCTGTCATGTGGCATTTGTGTGACCTTTAGTATGCTACAGAAGCACTGCAAATTTTAATTTCTGTATCTGTGAGGTGGATGTAGTTGAGCTGTTTATCAAACATGTTGAGTGTATTAAATGAGGTAATGTATCCAAAGGTACAAAGCATAACTCCTGGCACATAGAAACACTGTTTCATAGACGTTAATCACTACCTATGCAATCTCTGACATTCACAGCACAGCTCCTGGCCCACAGGCCCACAGGCCCACAGGCCCACAGGCCCACAAAACTTCCTCCCTTCGCCCGCCCCACCCCACCCCCGGCAGTAGGATTAGGATCCATCCCTAGTGCATGAGCTGGCTTTTTGGAGCCCACTACCTATGGTGGGACACCTTGCACAGCCTTGATGCAGCAGCAGGGGCTTGGACCTGCCTCAATGTACCAGGCTCTGCTGACTTCCCATGGGAGGCCTTACCTTATGAGAGGAGGGAATGGGGAGTGGGTTCGGGGGGTAAGGCTAGGAGGGCAGGAGGAGGGTAGAGAAGGGGATCTGTGGTTGGTATGTAAAATGAATAAAAAAATTCTTAATTAAAAAAAAAAGAAAAAAAATTCCTTTCAGTTTTCCTTTCTTCTTGCTTCTAGAAATCAGGCATACGTGAGGAAAAGGAATCTTCTCTTTACTCCCCTGGATCAGCTATGCTGCTAACACTGTGCGCCATGGAGGTGTCCGTAAGACCTGCAGGTGTCCTGACAGTTAGGGCAAGGGAAAGAGCTGGTTTATTTTCATATCACAATCTGCTCCTTCCGGGGGAGGTGGGGGGCGAGGTGATCAACACACAGCTCCCTGCAACACACGGCTCCCAGCAGCGAGGGTGGTAAGAAGCTGCATCTTTGCCCTGGACATCTTTGGACTCATTGCAGATGGCCCCCAGAAAGCCCCTGTTGGGCCCCTGGGCTGTGTTAGCAACTGCTGCCTCTGTCCTGCCTCCTTGCCTCTTGATTTTGTGGAGCAGTTGCTGCCGTCCGAGGACTGTGCTTTGACATTATTGGCAGGATGGAAGGTCTCAGTGAGGTATGTGAGGTCAAGGAAGATGACCACTTTTTTTTGCATACAAAACGTAGATGAAATATCTGTGGGACCAGAAATGTTAGAGATGCACTGAGTGAGAGATGGGCCAACCTGCCCATCAGGTGGTGGTTCAATGTTTTGTTTTATCATGATGGCTGTGATTTGGAATGAAATTTAAGTTTGAGAAATAACAATGCTTAGTGGTTAAAACCACCAGTGGACATTTTCTTTCATTTTCACTTCAGACCAATAGTTAAGCACCTCTTTTAGTCTGTAAACATCAGAGAATTAAGAAGATGAACGGGAAATGGGTATCATAGCAAAGCCTCTTGACCTGCGGACCATAGCCCCATTGAGGGTTGCATAATGGTAGGGAGGGTCATGAAAAATTTGGCAATAGTGAGAAGTTACTGACTGTGCAGTGATAAAAAACTGATTAACAAATCAAACGAATAACCGGTGTGAGGTGTTTCTGGAGGTGCCTGTTCACGTCGTGCTGTGAAACATCACCGCAGCCTTGGCTCTGAACACAAATATGTGCCCTTCACTCTGGCCATGTCGTCACACCACACAGTGCCAACAAGCACTGCCTGAAACATCTTGGCTCAGATTTGAAACTATTGAGTGATGTGATTGCAATGGTTTTTTTTGCTGTGCACTCAGAGTCTCCTGATCTCATAGAAACATGACGGCTTAATTACAGAACACCAGACGTAGTATTTTCCTAGCAGTCTTCAGCATGTAAGTATCATGAAGTATCATATTAGTAAACTTTTGGACCGTATTGCAATGGAGAGGCAAGAACATCCGTCTCATTAGTATGTAAATTTGCTTTCTTGTGTAGTAAATAGTAAAATTATGTGTATACTAGTGAATTGTTCTAAAACAAATTTCTTTATAACTTATTATCAGAAAATGTTTGACTTGTATTTCTTGAATATGTATATGCCTGTGGTCACATAAAGATTTCTCAAGTGAAATGGGTTTCTGAGTGGAAAATGTTTAAGAATCCCTGTTATAAGGTCTACCCAGAGAACTGACGGGGGCTGTGTTGACATTACTGCCTGGCCATATTTTTCTGGACAGTAAGGGCAGAGCTCTTGCTTCTGGCTTGGAAGATGCAGTTTTTATTTGCAGCTATTGCAGCTATTATTTCCTGTGGGGATCACAACGAACTTTATCTGCTCTCCTAGGTCCCATGAGAGCGAACCGCATAGTGGATGGGAAAGTGTTGAGTTACTGTCTTAGTTAGGGTTACTATTGCTGTGATGAAGCACCATGGCCAAAAGCAAGTTGGAGAGGAAAGGGTTTATTTGTCTTATGTTTCCACATCATTGTTTATCATCAAAGAAAGTCAGGGAAGAAACTCAAGCAGCATTAAGAACCCGAAGGCAAGGGCTGATGAAGAGGTCATGGAAGAGTACTACCTAATGGCTTGTGCCTCGTGACTTGCTCAGCCTATTTTCCTATAGAACCCAGGACCAGAGGTAACACCACCACCCACAATGAACTGGTCCTTTCTGCATCAATCACTAATTAAGAAAACGTCCTACAGGCTTGCCTACAACCTGATCTTATGAGAGGCATTTTCTTAATTGAGGTTCCTTCCTCTCAGATGACTCTTACGCCTTTTGTGGTAGAACTATGATAATGGTCAAGACACAGAGAGTTCCTATAGGAAAACTAGTGTTTCTCTGAGGTAAATCCACTTGCTGAACACATAACTCCTGGCATCACTGGCTGACTTCTGTCTCCAAAGTTTTGCCTTTAGTAATATTTTGTGTTGAGTCACAAAGTACATGTTTTTTTTTGCCTTCTTTTACTTAGAATAATGCTTTTGAGATCCACCCACATGGTTTTGTATCATTAATTTGCTCTTTTATATTAACTGACATCCTATTGTGCAGTATTGTGTGAGGATCTATATTCTACCCATCTCCCAAACTCTTAGGTTGAAGCACTAATGTGATAGGAATTGAAGATGGGGATTGTGGGAGATAATTAGGTAGGGCTGGGAAGAGAGCTCTCATTAGAACCTGACCAAGATGGCACTCCACCCTGGGATGTCCAGTCTCCAGATCAGTGAGAAACTGCGTTTATTTTTGATTTATTTATTTGTTATTTTGTTATTTATTTTATTTGTTATTTGTTATTATTTTATTTATTATTATGTTATTTGTTTAAGTCACCCAGTCTATGCCAGCTCAAGGTGACTAGGAAATATGGATGGGATTTACAAAAAAAAGTAAGCACAGGATATTAAAAACGATTTTCTATATTAATTCCCACATACTGAATATTTTATTATAAATAAGTAGTTCAAAAGATAACCACAACATTAAAATATGGTAAGTCTTAAACTTTCAAGTGCTGTCTTTACATCTTTGAGCCCCACATAGTTCCTCTACTCTTAATGAGCATGCTTGTCCCACACAGCAGCTTTCCGTCTGACATCCTCTCCTGTCAGTGGGAACAGTTGCACCCTATCTTGTTCTAACCTAATGATTTTACCTCCTTTCCAACCCGAAGATTTATTCAAACCGGTTGCATCCTCCCCTGGAAACACTGGTCATCTTCTCTTCTCACTGCTGTCCCTGGTGGTTCATGCTGTTTCTGAGTACATATGGCAAACTCTTGGCAGTCTTCTCTTCCTGGGCCTTGAGAACATGGAACTGATGAATCACTGCCTACTTCACTGGCCCAGGGTTGGGTGTTGTGTGTTCAGTTACTTGGTAGAGTTTAGAGCCGGTACTCTATCCATTGTCATCAAGGTTTATAGGAAATGACCAGATCAACTGCTCAGCAGAATTTGCGATTTGGTGATAGAATTTTAATGTTTAATCTTCATTGCTATCTTTCTCCACTCCATAGTGTTAGGCTGTGCATGGCTTCATCTGTGGATAATGTTACAAGGTTTATTTTGTGTTTTCTTGAATATATGACCGATTCAGTTATACTTAAGGGGGTTGTTTTTAATCATATTCTATCCTTGTCTTTTCCAGAAAGACACACTAATCTTAGACCAAGATGAGTCAGAGAATGGGCAGACATTTATCAAGGGCAAAAACAATGTCCTTCATAGTAGAAGGCGCATCATAGGTGGAGACAAATTGGTTCATTCTCTACTTAGTACCAAGATATGATTCTAAACTGGATTTGCTTTTGCTAGTCTAGTGGTACCCTACAGTAATTCATGGTCCTTGTGAATCCAGAGCATATATATGAAGAAGAGTGTATCTGTGAAGTAGGACTGGACAAGAGCAGAGAACTCTACTCTTCTGAGGGAGTTATCACTATTTTCTAGGGGCCCTCACTCCCTAACTCTCTAGTCTGCATTAGTCAGGGTTTCCCTGAAAACAGAGTAAGTAGGAGAGGGGAAGGGAGAAGGGGAGAAGGAGAGGAGGTTGGGAGAAAGAGGGAGAGAAAGAGAGAAATCTTATTCAGATATTTGAAAGAGCTGATGTTGTGGTTCAAATCCACAGGGCATTGGCTATAAGAATTCCTTCCAGCTCAAGGAGGGTCAGTCTTTATTCTGTTCAGGTCTTCAACTGGCTGGATGATGCCCACCCACATTACGGAAATCAGTCTGCTTTACTCAAAGCCCACCCTCTATCCAAAGAACCACCTTCCCAGAAACATCCTGAATAATGTCTAACCACATATTCAGGTACTGTGACTCATTCAGTTGATGAGTAAATTTAACCATCACATCCCCCTTCCTTCCTTCCTTCCTTCCTTCCTTCCTTCCTTCCTTCCTTCCTTCCTTCCTTCCTTCCTTCCTTCCTTCCTT
>CABHPH010157972.1:0-52543 GCA_902168325.1 Peromyscus nudipes
TTTTTTTTGTCTTTTAAGCCTATGTTCTAAGCCTGAAATGGAGCTGTGGCTGCTGGCTCCGCCCATTTTAGCTTCCCAACATGGTGGTGGTATGCTTTTCGCCAGTTCTGGGAGTGATCAACTCTCAGAAATAGTGTGTCTATGCTTTTATCAAAGCAGCGTGTAGCCCAGAAACCTCTTTTTTTTTTATACTAGTAAAGACTAAATGTACCACACAGCATAATGTGCTACTGGCAGATGTGTCATTGTTGCCATACTGCCGGGTCAAACGCGCATGCCAGGAACCCGCCAGTAGTTCAAATGCGCGTTTGCAGCATCTGGTTGCCCTTATGAGACATGAAGCAGGAACCTGGTTTTGGCTCTGTTTAGAACTGATTATTAAAAATTCTCAGGTTTTCAAGCCGTTGGGCGCCATTTGTTGCTGGAGAGCTTCTCTCCAGGTCCCACCAAACCCCACAGTTCCACAACCCACATATAAAATAACCACTCAGACACTTATATTACTTATGAACTGTATGGCCATGGCAGGCTTCTTGCTAACTGTTCTTATATCTTAAATTAACCCATTTTTATAAATCTATACCTTGCCACGTGGCTCGTTGCTTACCAACATCTTTGCATGCTACTTGTCCTGGCAGTGGCTGGCAATCTCTCTTGCTCCACCTTCCTGTTCCCTCAATTCTCCTCCCTGTTAGTCCCGCCTATACTTCCTGTCTGGCTACCGGCCAATCAGTGCTTTATTTATTAACATATTTGTCATACAGAACATCCCACAGCAGGGTCATCTTTGTGGATTCCTGGGGACCTCTCTAGCACTCTAGTTCTTTCTATTCCCATGATATCTTGATTTATCATGGTATCTCTTTCCTTGTTCTCCCACTCTGTTCCTGATCCAGCTAGGACCTCCTGCTCCCCTAAGCTCTCTTTACCCTGACCATTGCAATCCATTAACCCACCCCACCCCCAGTTTGCTCATGTAGATCTCATCCATCCAAGAGTGGTATAGCTGGGTCTTGAAGGAGATTGATTCCCAATTTTCTGAGAAAGTGCCATACTGATCTCCAAAGTGGCTGTACAAGTTTGCATTCCCACACAGTATAGGAATGTTCCTCTTGCTCCACGTCCTCTCGAACATAAGATGTCTTCAGTGTTTTTGATCTTAGCCATTCTGACAGTTGTAAGATGGTATCTCAGAGTCATTTTGATTTGCATTTCTCTGATGACTAAGGATGTTGAGCAATGTCTTAAACGTCTTTCAGCCATTTGAGCTTCATCTGTTGAGAATTCTCTGTTTAGCTCTATAGCCCATTTTTAATTGGACCATTGGGTATTTTGATGTCTAGTTTCTTAAGTTCTTTATATATTCTGGATATCATCCCTCTGTCAGATGTGGGGTTGGTGAAGATCATTTGCCATTCTGTAGGCTGTCGTTTTGTCTTATTGAATGTGTCCTTTGCCTTACAAAATCTTCTCAGTTTCAAGAGGTCCCACTTATTAATTGTTGCTCTCAGTGTCTGTGCTACTGGTGTTATATTTAGGAAGTGATCTCCAGTGCCAATGCATTCAAGACTACTTCCTACTTTCTCTTCTATCAGATTCAGAGTAACTGAATTTATGTTGAAGTCTTTGATCCACTTGGACTTAAGTTTTGTGCATGGTGACAGATATATCTCTATTTGCAATCTTCTACATGTTGACATCCAGTTATGCCAGCACCAGTTGTTGAAGATGCTTTCTCTTTTTGTACAGTTTTAGGTTCTTTGTCAAAAATTATGTGTTCATACACGTGAGGATTAATGTCAGTGTCTTCAGTTCAATTCCACTGGTCTACAGATTGGCTTTTATGCCAGTACCAAGCTGTTTTTATTATTGTAGCTCTAAAGTAGAGCTTGAAGTCAGGGATTGTGATGCCTCAAGAGGTTGTTTTATTGTACAGGATTCTTTTGGCTATCCTGGGTTTTTTGTTTTTACATACAATGTTGAGTATTGTTCTTCCCAGGTCTGTGAAGAATTATGTTGGGATTTTGATGGGGATTGCATTGAATCTGTAGATTGCTTTTGGTAAGATTGCCATTTTTAATATGTTAATCCTACCTATCCATGAGAATGGGAGATCTTTCCATTTTCTGATATCTTCTTCGATTTCTTTCTTCAGGGACATAAAGTTCTTATCATACAGGTCCTTTGCTTGCTCAGTTAGAGTTACCCCCAAGGTATTTTATATTATTTGTGGCTATTGTAAAGGGTGATGTTTCTCTGATTTATTTCTCAGCCTGTTTGTCATTTGTATATAGGACGGCTACTGATTTTTTGAGCTAATCTTGTATCCTGCCACATCACTGAAGGTGTTTATCAGCTGTAGGAGTTCCTTGGTTGAATTTTGGGTGTCACTTTTGTGTACTATCATGTCATCTGCAAGTAGTGAAAATTTGACTTCTTCCTTTCCAATTTGTATCCCCTTGTATCCATGGTCTCTTAGTATCTACATTACACCTGTCTAGGTCCTTCTGGCTTTCAAAGTCTCCATTGAGAAATCAGGTGTTATTCTGATGGGTTTGCCTTTATAAGTCACTTGGCCTTATTCCTTTGCTGCTCTTAATATTCTTTCTTTATTCTGTAGGTTTAGTTGTTTAATTATTATGTGGTGAGGGAACTTTTTTGGGGGTCTATTCTGTTTGGTGTTCTATAGGCATCTTGTATCTTCATAGATATTTCCTTCTTTAAGTTGGGAGAGTTTTCTTCTATGATCTTGTTGAATATGTTTTCTGTGCCTTTGAGTTGGTATTCTTCTCCTTCTTCTATCCCTATTATTCTTAGTTTTGGCCTTTTAATGGTGTCCCAGATTTCCTGGATGTTTTTTGTTATGACTTTTTTGGCTTTGGTATTTTTTTTGACTGATGAATCTATCTCCTCTATTGTATCCTCTACACCAGAGATTCTCTCCTCCATCTCTTGTATTCTGTTGGTTATGCTTGCATCTGTGTTTCCTGTTTGTTTACTCAGATTTTCTATTTCCAGCATCCCCTCTGTTTGTGTCTTCTTCATTGTTTCTATTTCCCTTTTCAGGTCTTGAACTGTTTCCCTCACATGTTTAACTGCTTTTTCATGGTTTTCTTGGCTTTCTTTAAGGGATTTATTGATTTCTTGCAATTTTTATTTGTCTTTTCCTGTCTTTATTCATTTCTTCTAAATTTTTGTTTGTCTTTTCTTCAATTTCATTGTTCATTTTTTCTTGAAAGGCCTCTAGCATCTTCATTATGCTATTCCTAAGGTTGCTTTCTTCTGCTTCTTCTACATTGTGATGTTCAGGTCTTGCTGTTGGAGGAGGGCTAGGTTCTGGTGATGGCATTTTGCTCTTTATGTTGTTGTATGTATTTTTGCCTTGATATCTGCCCATATCTTCCCCTAATAGGAATAAAAGGTGCCTGTTTCTGAGCGAGTTGCTATTGGTCCACTCTATGCTTGTTGTGTCTGTGTCTCAAGGGGCTGCTCTGGGTCCAAACTTAGCTCTTGGTCTGATTGGAGCAGGCAGATTCTGCGTCTCAGGAGCTGTTCTTGCATCAACCCAAGCTAGTTGATTCTGTGAATCATGGAGCCGCTCTTGGTCTTATCAGGGTTCTTGGTCCAGTCAGAGCTGACAGATTCTGTTTTTCAGGAAGCTTCTCTTGGTCCAATGAGAGGTGGCAGTTTGGTTTTCTTGACTCAGGAAGTTGCTGGGGTCTCAGGCAGATGGATATGGGGGTGGTACATGTAGATTGCAGGGTCTGGTGGGGGGTTTTGGTGAGGGAGGAGTTTCCCACAGGAGTTTAGCCTGCTGGCTGGCAACTGGGACAGAGTTGAGTGGGGGTTCCCAGGGACTGGTTATGTCCCAGGGATGGGTCCTAGGGGCAGGACTCTCTGAGTATGAGCAGATTCACTCACCTCTTGGTCCAATGAGAGCTGGTGGTTTGGTTTCCATGCCTTAGGAAGTTGCTGGAGTCTCAGGTACATGGGTATGGGGGTGGAGCATGTAGATTGCAGGGTCTGGTGGGGGGGTTTGGGGAGGGAGCCTTCCCACAGGAGTTTGCCTGCTGGCTGGCAACTGGGAAAGAGTAGACTTAACAATTATCCTCAATTGTTTCAGGGTCCCAAAAGTTTACCAGAACCCCTAATCAATAGGAAGTAGTCTAGAGAACTACACCCATGTCCCCAAAACTAAATTATGTATGTCTGTCATCATGTAGGGAGATTGGTACAAGTTGTTATAGATAATAATCAGGAAAAAAGCTAAACAAAGGAGACTAGATTGAGGGATCTCATTCTAAAAAAGAAAAGTGAGGGATATAGAAATGATAGGATAAAAGGGTAGATTAATCTACTTTAATCCAAAAACAACTATTAATCTTACATATTTTATGTTAGTATGGATTTTAATCTTTTGATACAAATTTAAAGTTATATGCAGCTCATTTAAAATGTAATACATAATTAAGAAATACAGATTATTAGTCATCGAATAAAAAAATTGTAGTCATGTTAGGTATGTTTTCAAGATCATACAGAGATATATTTCATAGAGATAGGCAATCTTCAAACACTTCAAAGACCTATATAATATGGCATTTAAAATGTTTTAAGAACTTAGATCTTTCTCAACAGTGATACACATCTGCTCCTGGCAGTACCAATTTCTTCAAAGAAGATGATGGGCATTGAAGAAACTCTATATGGAGTATGTCTTCTTTATGGCAAAAGCTAGCCATGTGGGCAAGGAAACTGCCCTTGCCTCAATAGCTAACAGTTACTGTTCAAACTGGACCAACAGGACACAAGAAAGGCAACTGCCAAAATTTGCCAAGACAAGGTAGGATGATCCTTCAAAGTACCCTGCTTCACAAGGTCTGCCAAATATTCTAAGCCAATAAGCCAGAGTTGGATGCTCCAATTTGACAGAGAAACTTTTAGTGACTGTCCAGGCAGCCTGATGTCCCCGTCATTAGGTAACATTTCACCCTTCTGCGGTCTTCGATGGAGTTGAAGACTGAATATTAAAATTACAGTTTTCCTTAGTTATAATAGAAAGTAAATTAGATATAAAACTTTAGACTTACCAAGATAAGATAGATAATTAAGTATTATCTTTAATTTTGCCAAACTCAAATGGATTAGATAGTGTTACCGTAAGTCTTAATAACTGTTTTGGTGTATATAATCTTACTATGTTAAAGTGAAAATCTTCCTTTTTAATTAGACAAAAAGCGGGAAATGCTGTGAAGTAATTACAAGACATTGTTAGCAGTCAAGTGTGGATGTTGGGAACCAAACTCAAGTACTCTTCAAGCACTGGAAGAATTCTTAACTGCTAAGCTGTCTGCTCCCACTAGATTATTCTTTTTTTTACTGGAAAAAAAAAAAACACCTCAGTGAAGAGATCTATCCAGTCTCATCCAAATACATTGATTCTATATTGCCAAAAGATTTGTTTTAGTCCTCCTTAGAAATAGTTAGTTTTTTCTTCCACAAAACACACCAATATCATCTTATATCGTTCTATAGATAGAACTAGAGTTAAGTTGCAGAAAGCTAATAATGATTATGCATAAAGTATGATGCAGGAGGTGGTGTGAAACATAAAAATTTAAAATATGAGCTTTATAATTTGTATTACAACAGTCCATACAGCAATGCATCTAGAATATGTGATAATGAATATTAGCAGCATGCTATAATGGCAAAAAGATATTAAAATTTAGGTCAGATTTCATTTATTGATATAAGTTCATTAAGAAGAAACCAGATATTTAGTCTTGCAAACTAAATGAAATATAACAGCTTATATGCTTATTTGACAGACAGAATAAAAGGTGATCCTCTCTGAAAAAAATTAAACATTCTATAACTATCCTCAATTAAACTGGAGAAAGGAATGAAATATGCAAGGTAGCAGATATTAGCATAGTTTTGTTGTATAGTAGCAGACATTCTTATCTATGTTGCAGAAATTTTAAAACATCCATTTGTCATCATGATCACACAAAATAAGCTTGCTAGAGGGACCATCAGTATGGTAATGATCTCTCTATTATAAAAGCAAGAAAATAGAGGAAATATTCACTGAAATGGGTAAAGTAAAAGCAATGGATTATAATAATCGGATACTAGGATGGTGGCAGGATAAAGGCAACACCAAGTACCAATGGCAATATGGACATTGTAAAAAGGATTGCATTGTTAAAGCAGCAATAAAAATTGTTTGATTAATATTTATATGTGGTGATAGCTATTTTATCATCATGATCCTAGAAGTGAAATTTATAGAAAACTTCCTGACTTCCTAGTTGATCTGTATAGACAGGATAGATATAGTTCAAATTATATACATTTTTTAAATAAAATCTTTAAAAAGGTAGAATTCTATGTACTGTGAAATATTCCCATACTTGAACCAATTACAGACTCAGAACTCCTTGAATTAAGGGAGAGTTGTATCCCATTAAAGAACTCCATTGGGTACAGGAAGTCATAAATTTAGGCATGCATAGTAGTACTTATCATTAAAAGGAAATGGTATATATGTGACTGGAACTGAGGAGGCCCTGGAGTACAAATAGATTAGATAAAGATGTACACCAAATGCCCATGACCCCCATTAGAGTTGTACTACATTTACTTTACTAATCTCTATCAGTGGCATAAAAGGAATTTGTTGTGATCACATGAAAATGAAAATGAAACCTCGTTTACAGATGGTTCTGAAGGATGCACAGAAATGACCAAAATATAGATAGCTCCATCACTAAAGATCTTTTCTGAAAAGTCCCTAGAATATCAGTAGTGAAAATAAATACTCTCAGTTGCCAGAATGTTTAATAGTAAACCTGGCTGTTCAATTTACTTAGAAACAAAAATGGCTGGATGAATGCTCTTTATAACTGTTCATGAGCTGTGGCTAATTTTTTAGTTGAGTGGCTTGGGCTTTGTAAAGAGAATGACAGGAAAATTTTCTGAAAGAAATTAGGGAAAAATAATATACCTAAGCATAGAGAAAACAACAAAAATGAAAGTACAATTATATCTTGTGTGAAATTTCACTGAAGAATGTCTTTAATGAGGGAAAAACAACTAAGTAGCTAAGATGACTCACTCCCTGAGTATCATTCAGTATATTTTTGAATAAAATGTCCATGAAAATGTAAGTTATGTATTTTTAAGCGATATGGAATAAACTCATTCAAGCTGATACAGCTATAAAAACTAATAAGTGTATAATCACCCAGAAGCAGAGAATGTCATAGATCCACCACCACACATGGTATTTTTCCTTTAAAGCCCACTACATGGTGTCATATTGATTGCATTTGGCCATTTCCATAATGGAAAGCACATTGTTTTTCTTTTATTGAGATAGGCATTTATTCTAAATTTGGTTGTTTTTCTCTTTGTACAATTCTTTAACCAAAACTAATAGAATAGCTGAAAAATGCAGTGACAGGATTGTAGAATTTACCAGAACAAGAATATGAGTAAAAGATCCACAAACTTTCACGTTTTCATATAACATTTTGTTATTTATTCTACTTGTAGTGAATAAAGAATGAAAAAGTATTGTGTTTGTTATTTTAATTCGTGTGTGTGTGTGTGTGTGTGAGAGAGAGAGAGAGAGAGAGAGAGAGAGAGAGAGAGAGAGAGAGAGAGAGAGAGAGAGCATATATGCCCAACATATATTTGCCTGAGAAGGCCATATGAGGGTGTCATATCCCCTGGAGCTGGAGTTTTAGGCAATTGTAAGATGCTCAAAACACTATTGATCTTAAAATAAAAATGATTTTATATTTTGGCAGTTTGATTTCTAGTATTACTGTTATATTTTGTTGATTTTGTCATATCTTTACTACTGCTCTGTTTTTTACATTATTTTACTTATGTAGTGGAGTACTTAGCATGTGAACATAGTTATTTTTAGTTTGTAATCTCTAAGTATCTTCCATATTTCATTCTGAAACTGATTTTTATTTAGTCTCCATTTAACTGCTTAAGAATGATTGAGATTTTTATGATATCCAGTCATGATATATTGGAAGGTTTTTCAATGTTTAATCTGGAGAAATTATATTGTGTTTTGTTGCCAGGCCTCATAGAATGAATCCTTTCTCAAATATCAAATTCAGTTGATGGCTAATAAACTGAAACTTCTGGACACTATTCTTTATCTTTGAGTTAATGTAGGTCCAAATTTCCATGGTAGTTAATATTTAATTAAAGTTTCTTTTGCTGGTCCATCACTTTGGTAGAGACCTCCCTCATGAGTTGTTATTGTGGTGTCATTATCAGAGAATAAAAGGAGGAAATTTTGAAGACACCTACTCATTCTGACTAAGTACTTAAGATTTTCTACTCCTTACTCTATCATCCTTCCCTCCCTTAGCTCAACATTGATAAAGCTTCAAAAGACTTCTATAGCAGATCTAATTGGTAGTGTTATTTTTACACCATTTGTGCTAAGCAACTAACATTTGATTCCTTTGTGGGAAAGTGAAAGATGATACTGACATACAATTCTCCTGTTTACCATCTTGATTATAATACTGAAAGCAAGTGATGGTTATCAACTAAGTTGGGTCTTTTCAAAATTAATATGTAGGAGACCCCCATTTATAGTATCTGATAATGTAACTATATTTATAGAAAGGGCCTTAAAAGAGGTAATGTGTTTGGGCAAATATATATATATATATTGAAATCAAGAGTTGATTAAGTTTCATGAGTAGGGTAGGATGCTGCTCCATTGCGATAGCTTCTCTCAAGGTGAAAGGGATACAAGTGATTGCTCACACAGTACAGGGCATGTGAGGGCATAGAAAGAAGATGAATATGAACTTTCACAAGCCAAAATGAGATTTATTAAAACCAAAACTCGTTGACACATTATTCTTGGTTTTCCAGAATCAAAATGTGAGAAAAATCATGTTATATTGTTGAAGCTACCAAATAATATATTTGATTTATGGACTTTACAGAAAATTAGACTGGTTTTACCACTGGATAATGAGGAATTTATGAAATGGCTATGAAAATTCAAATGGGTATATTATTTGAAGAATTTTTACCTGTGTATTGGAATAAGCTCATTTTGCCTTAAGGAACATTTTGGTAGTAATATAGCCATTAAAAGTGATCCTTATAAGACAGCTAATGAAAATGAGAAATATATTACTAAAAAATGGAAGAAAAGTAACTGTTACCTTGTTGACTAGGGAAAATTTTGGTTAAAATATGTTTCACTTATGAAAATGATGAAATTTGACATTTACTTGTAGGATTTACTGAAAACAAAAAGGAACTGTTTTTTTTTTTTTTTACCCTGCCACTACTAATAAAATTTGACATAAAAGGATTTGTTAAAAATAAGGATTTATTAAAAATAAATTCAAACTTGAAGTTTAGAAACTTCTTATCCTACCCATTTTGCAAGAAATGAGAAAGCACATTTTGTCAAGAAGTACAAAGCTATATCTTGAACATTCTTTGATGGATATGTGCTAGGATTTTTGGAGATGATATAGCTCCAGAGGTTTATATGTTGAAGACTTGTGTGTCATTACCAAAAATGTTCAGAAATAGTTGTATAATGAAGACATTTTCCTTACCAGTAGATTGTATTGGTGAATTCATAATGTAATGAACTATTGAGATGGGCTTCAAATTGTAAAATGCAAAACCAAACTGAAGGAAGTTTGCCCTACTACACACTCTCCATCATTATGGCATGTTTCATCAAAGAGTCTGGCTCATATTATAAACCTCTGAAACCACGAAGCTAATTAAATCTTTTTTTCCCTTTAGTTGAATTCTCAAAGAATTCTTTCATAGAAACAAAATATGAAAAGATATAGTAGATAAAATGGGATCTAATTGAAATAAACTTGTCACATTTGAGACATTTATGGTGTATAATGACAGGTAATATATATGTCATCAATTTAAACATGGCATGAGATAGAACAGACGTTTTCAAAGAAAGATTTCTTTTAAATAATATAGTTATTGAGAAAAAAAGCTGTGATCTAATTAGCTACCTCAGCCAAATCCTATAATGGTGATAGAGTATGCCAGCACAGTCAAAGTGAGGCTGCATTAAAATAGACAATGACTGAAGAAAAATTTTGAACTTCTAGAGACTTAGGACTATAGTCTTGAGCATGTCTTATATTTACAGAAAAGATAAGGATTGCCCAAAAAACAATTCACAAATTCTACTACCATCAAAATCCCATAATAATAAGAAGTAATAAATAAAGAATAAATAAATAAATTTTATGATAGGGATGGAGAGGTGGCTCAGAACTTCAGAGCACTAACTGGTCTTGAGGACCTGGGTTCAGTTTCCAGCAACAACTTGGCAGTTCACAAACATCTGTAAATCCACTTTCTAGGGATATATATTACTCTCTTGTGGCCTCTTCATATACCAGACATGCATGCGGTGTGCAGACATACATGTAGGCAATATACACATACACATAAAATAAAAATAAATAATATTTAATTAATAATACATTTTAAAAGCACGAAGGGCAGAGTCAAAGCAGACAAAAGTGTCAAAAGTGTCTCAAAATATCTTCATTTTCTAAAAGTCCAAGTTCCATCTTCACAAAGGCCTTCAATACAGGACTGCTAACCAGGGCCATTGAAAATGGGTTGATTTTCAAGGAAATTGTTACTACCAAAGTCTGAGAAAGCAACATTGCTACCACAGAATGAGAGGGGATATTTGTCATCTTGGAAATGTTAACTTAAGGGGATCTGTTAGATGGGACTGATATCCAGTGAAATTAAATGGCAGTGCAGACGCGTTCTTGGATTCGGTTTGTGAGTACTTTATTATTTTTGCATCTATGTTCATGGGAGGGATTGGTCTATAATTCTCTCTCTCTCTCTCTTTCTCTCTCTCTCTCTCTCTCTCTCTCTCTCTCTCTGTGTGTGTGTGTGTGTGTGTGTGTGCATGTGGAGAATATTTATGAGGGTAGAGATTCATGGAGGTCAGTGGCCAACTTGTGCTGATCAAATTTCTCCTTCTACCATGTGGATTCCAGTGGTCTAGCTCAGGTTGCCAACTTGACTGTAGCTTAAATCAACTCTAATAGAAGCCTCTTGACATTCCTGTAAGGGACTTTCTTGATCAGATGATTTAAAATAGGAAGACTCATTTTAAGTGTGGATGGCATCAGATAAAAGGATACAGAAGAAGGAAATTTGGCTTTTTCTCTCTTTGCCTTCATTCTTGATGGAAAGTTCATCTATTCTGATGCTGCAGCATTTCATTACTGATAGAACCAGCTTCTTCAGGCTTCCAAAGCAGAATCAAGATGAGTAACTATCCAGAAATCCTCCAGACTTCAGCTCCAGTCTGTCATTGCTAAGAATTTCAATTTTCCTGAACTAAGCAACTAGACAAATTCAGCCTCTTTAGTGTGATAGAGCCATTGTTGGACTACCTAGATGATATTTAGTAAGCTAATCCAATAAATTCCATATGCATATATGTATATATGTTATGTGTATATATGTACATTAGTGAACTTAGACTAATACAAGGACATACTATTCTCACTGAAGACCACAACCATTAGCAGCACCAGTCTCAGAAGTATTCCATATCTCTCTCTCACCTCGACCTGAACTTGTGTTCACTTGTATGCACACACACACACACACACACACACACATGCACACACACATGCACACATACACACACACACACGCACACAAACACAATTCAAAATAAAATAAAACTTGAAAGAAATATTTTATTCAACTAAATATAATTGGCAAATCCCAAGGTCAGTTAGTTATCAGAATATCTACCAAAGCAAAATTGCAAAATTTCTTTTAGTTGATGTAATAATACTTAATTTGTGGCCTGGAATGGTGGCTCATTCAGTATAGTGCTTATAGAACAGGCATACTAAGTGTGATCCCTAAAACCCAATCAAAAAAATAGGTAGGCATGGTGGCACAAGGTTGTATTCCCAGCAGTGGACAAAGACAGATAGAAACCTGGGGTTACTGGTCACACAGCCTAAGGAGCCCTAGGTTACAATAACAGACTTAGTCTCACAGGGAAAATGTGCATGGATCCTGAAGAATAATACCGAAGGTTGACCCATTTGATCCCACATGCATTTGCATAGACGTACATTTAATAAACACTAGCATGTACAGAAAGAGAGAGTGGATAATTCTGAAGGCTACAAATCTGAGAAATACATTACTTGTTTACTGCCTCTGGGTGCCTATGATATTTTTCAGAAACTTGAAGAAAAATGTATCATGGATGATAAGAATGAGACAAAAGTTTTGGCATCTTTGTCTTCGTCTTATGTCTGTCTCATTTGTTATTATAATACCTTATTGAAGGAGTAAGATTTTACTCAACTCTGCGTGTAGACCAATAAATCACTCAAAATAATGCTTCACACAAGACTGACACTAGGTTACTTGCCCTGTTGCCTGTTGTACTGGATGTGAGTTTCTTATATCAAACTCTTATGCTTTCTCGTTAGCTGAAGGACCTATACTTCTTTAGCCCTTTCACTGGGCAAGAATTTTACAAAAGATGGTATCTCAAGATTTCCTAAGCCAAGATGACTGCCTATATAGTCCACCATGCACATGGCTCAGAAGTTTATGATCAAGAAAATTGCTTATTTTTGAAGGTATGCCCATGCCTAGTGAAGGATACTAGATTATTCAGTCTTATGAAAATTAATATTGGCTGATACTCTCTTTGTTTAGCAACTGGACCTCCCTGTTATTAGTAGTGGCTCCCTTGTGTTTGCAAGCTGAAGATCTTATGAAGAACATGTGCTGATTTTGTTTATGATACATGCCCTGATCTCTTTTTTACTATCCTCATGTATAATAATCCGTTACTTGGTGTCAGATTTAGTCTGGTATGGGTATAAACCCAGCAGCCTCATCTTCTGTATAATCCTATGGCCAATAGCAATGGAACCCAGCATGATACAAAGGTGGTCCAGGAGGCCAAGTCTCTGAATATTATCCTAGATTTTCAGGACATGCATGCATGCCTTGTGCTGGGATTTACATGGACAAACCTAGGGTTGAGATTTATAGCACAGTTTATTGCTCATTTCCCTCCTTTTCCGAGCACAGTATTTATCTCTGAGTTGTGCTCCCTGGAATGAGAGAATGACTGGTAAATAAGATAAAATGATCCTTTCTGTCCTTTTCACTGTGTCCTTTCTTAGATCTATATTGCACAAAGGTACTAAAATCTCTCACCTAGTTCCCATAGGTGTTGTGAAGGTATTCTTATGCATGGATAGTTGTTCTAATTGATGTTTCTATGGGGAGGAGAAGCCCTGGAAAGTTTGACTCCACCTTCCTGTACTGCATTTAATATGTACTGCACCTGTGTTTGTGTCAGTCTTCAATTTTCTCTATTGTCCTTGCTTCTGTCTCCCTGGTGCCTTTGTGTTTCCCTAGACACTCCTAAAATACAGCATTCATCTTGAACGTTTTTTCTGTCATAATTGACTGTTACATCTGAGCTCTGTTGATACAGGGCTAAGGCATTATGGAAGGCAAGCAATGTGTAATCTTATGATTAAATCAATCTCTCTCTTTCTCTCCCTCTCTCATTGACCTCATTTCCTCCTCTGTGCTCAAGAAGCGCTTTTCAGCCTTTGCTTCTATCATCTTGTCAGAGTCAGAAATGTTAGAGCAGATTTCAGTCCTCTAGTTTCCCTTCCTCTAAGTCATGTATGTCTGTAGTAAAGTACTTTCCCCCCAGGGAACGACTTTGTTATGGAGAGCATAATGTTCTGAGTATATTTCAAAATGATTACTTTTTCTTTCAACTTGCCTGAAGCAAGAATGGGTTTTTCTCAGATCTTTGCCATGAAAAGTTGTTAAAGGGTCTGGTGCTAAAACTCATAAAAGAATGTAAGAGGCCCTGTGACTGAGACCTTACGATTTTCAAGCTGTCAAATTTGTCCACATCTAGCCTCTGATGATTTTGAAAGTGTTCCATTAGTTACTGATTTCAGCAGTTTGTGTTCTCAATAAACCTGGAGTCTCTGGATTGGTTCTTTTACATATATTGAAGAATATACCATCTTCCTAGTTTTACTAAGTATTACCAGTGATTTGATATATTTTAAACAATTTTGAGTTTATTTTCTATGGTGTGTCTGTGACAATTTGAGGTTCTTTATTTATCAGAATAGAAGCCAAAATTGTCTTATTTCATTGGATAATATTTTTCTACATAGAATTATAGTATATTTACATAGTGTATTTACTTTAAAGTATAAATAATTAATTTCACTTTCTCCTTGAATGTATAGTTCATGATTTTTCCATTTCAATTCTTATTTTGCTCCCTACAGAATATGTACTTTTTTATTCTCTACATTATTTATGCTATACATGAGTCTTTTTTTATATGTCTCTTTAGACTGTGAATTTGTCTGCATTCATCAGTTAAGAGCACTTGCTACTCCTGTAGGTACCCTGGGTTTGCTTCCAAGAGGCCATGTGGCAACTCACAATCATCTATAACTCTAGGTGCTGGAAGTCTGCCTTCCTTTTCTGGCTTCTATGACTCCCTACATACAAGTGGTACAATACATGCATGCAGGTAAAACCGTCACAAACATTTACTAACAATAAATAAAATGTTAATAAACAATGTCTTATAATTTTTGTTGAAAGCTGATTATAATATATTGATTAATAGAATTTTAATAGAATTGGTCTCTGGTGGAAGGATGGTTTTCTTTGTGTCAATTTCTCATTTACATGTTTGCTGTAAACACAAACACTGGAATTTCCCCATTCTTGTTTCTGGCTATGTTCTTGAATTTTCTTACCTCTAAATATTTTTTCATTCAGAATTTTGAATATCTTTAGTTGTATATTGTGATTAAAATTGATACTGATTAGTGGCATAATTCTATAATCTACCAAATTCAAATCAAATAGAAATCTTTAGGATATATGTCATACTAGTTTGTGATCCTCAATCATGTTTCATGATATATATATATATATAACAAGAATGGGGAAATTCCAGTGTTTCTGTTTACAGCAAACATGTAAATGAGAAATTGACACAAAAAAAATCCTTCCACCAGAGACCAATTTTATTAAAATTCTATTAATCAATATAATATAATCAGCTTTCAACCAAAATTATAAGACATTGTTTATTAACATTTTATTTATTGTTAGTAAATGTTTGTGATGGTACATATATATTTCATCTTCATCATGTTATCATTGACTTATACATACCTTTAATTATTGTTCTACAAAGTAGTGGAGTTACATGAATTTAACTTTATTTAAAAATTGCTTTCTTTTTAACTTAAAATATGATTTAAATTAGTATTGATGATTATACAACAAATACTCCTAAGTTTTCTACTTACTATAATTTAAAACTTGAAATTTCTGTGCTAGAGAAATTGCTCAGTGATTAATAGCCCTGACTGCTCTTCTGGATGACCTGGGTATGATTATTAATATCCACATGGTATCACACAACTTTTGGTGACTCCAGTTTCAGAGTATCTAATTCCTAATTCTAGCCTCCTCAGATACTAGGCACACAAGTGGTGCATAGATATACCTGAAACCAAACACCCATATAAACAAAATTAAATTTAAAAGAAAACAAACAAATAATATGGTGTTTCCATACTGGCTAGCAGAAATTTTCACTATAATTTCAGTTTCCTATTCTTACAAAAATGTGTTTTAGTAAACTTGGATTATATATACACATATATGTATCTACTATTAAACTTATTAATAGTGATTCATGACTATCTAAAAATCTAGTATTTGCTGTTACTGTAGCTATTTCTTCTTCACACCTCTATCCTCCACATTCTTTTTGTCCATAGTCTCAGCAACGCTGTCTTGACTCAGGTAATCTTTCAATTTTATTTTGCTCAACATGACATCTAATCAAAGCTTGACTGAATCCATAAACATCTAATACACAAGTTACTGGGAACTCTTCCGAGGGTTTTTCATTTGAAGCAGGAAGACCTACTCTATGTGTGGGCAGCCCTGAAGTGGTCTTAAGGACAGGTCCATGTGGTAAAGCACTAAAAAATATTTCCATGATAACAATAAATAACATTCAGGCATGCAAATGAGCCACTATAAAAATAGATCCATAGTAGTAGTCAAGTTTTCAGATGAATGCAACTGTGACTAAATTATTGACTGTAGCGTCTGGCAAACTTAGGGGAAAAGAGCCATGAGTAAGGAACTTATTCCCCTCTACTGTTGCTTTGCTAAAACTTCAGAGATTTTGTCTGGCTAAAGTGCCAAATATAAACAACTCTGAGTGCTCAGAAGAATAGAATGAAGAAAGTAAGAGCCAACTGATGGGATTAGAAAGTTTATAAATGCAGACTTCCTGACATGACATGACTTTTACAAGCATCAACTAATAGCAGCTGCAGTTATTTTCCAGTTGGAATTCTAGGATGGAAGGGGTGGATTTCCCAAGGCCCCACCCCTAGAAGAACAGTTATTGGCAGTTGATGGCCCTGGAGGGAGGGGGAGTTCCTGTCCTTTGTGAATGTGGTTTTTCATAGATGGTTCATGTCCCAGTGGATGGACACACAACCTTGTGTATATAGGAAGCACAAATTATAGTCAAAGGAGAACTAAAAACCAAAAAATCCTTTAAAAACACATGAAGCTTGGAAGGAGATGGAATGGAGGATATTAAGGGTAAGTTCAAGGGAGATAGTGGTAGATTAACATAATCAATATACAATTTATAAATATATGGAATTTTCAAGGAATAGGAATACTTAAAAATATATAATAATGTATTTCTGAGAATTTGCTATGCAAAAATAACCACATGGTCTCTAGGAACATCAACCCTTGAATCTCATAGAGATTTTTTTTACTTGGCTTAATAGTATGGATATAATGAAATTATAGTGAAAAGTTGAGATTTCATGTGACTTAAATTTTCTCTATAGCTTATTTACTTCTTTCTTAGTCAAACTGCAAGTCTCAAGTACCACAAATCTTTTCAGAGATTGAAATGATGCAAAAAATAGTTTAGCCATGCTGTGGGATGTTCTGTATGCTGTGAAAGTGTTGCTCTGATTGGTTGATAAATTAAATACTGATTGGTCAGTAGCCAGGCAGGAAGTATAGGCGGGATAAACAGAAAAAGAGAATTCTGGGAAGTGGAAGGCTGAGTCAGGCGACGCTGCCAGCTGCTGCCATGAGAAGCAAGATGTAAAGATACAGGTAAGCCATGAGCTACATACCAATGTATAGATTTATAAAAATGGGTTAATTTAAGATGTAAGGTCTATCTAGCAAGAAGCCTGAGAAAATAGGCCACACATTTCATAATTAATATAAGTCTCTGTGTGTTCATTTGAGTCTGAGTGGCTGCACAACTGTGAGGATGTGGGAGCTGGGTGGGCACAGGAAAACTTTCAGTTACATAGTCATATTAAAAGTTGTTCTGTTACTACTTTTTTTTAAAAAAAATTATCTATATTCCAAGAGTGTAGCTTTTATGTTTCCACATGAATTTTATGATTTGATGAATTCAGTATGCATTTCCTTTTCTTATACATGTTTTGAAGACTTTCTGATATTTAGTTTTTTTCCCTCTTTTCAATTGCAAATCAACATGGGCTTTAATCCTAGAACATAGTGCTAAGTACCAGGTCTTATTTTAGTCTCAACTCTACTTGGACATCTTGTCGTTCTATTTTTTTTAAAATTCTGGAATCCTTCCAATTCCATTAAACAGTGATTTCTTTGCTTTTCCTGCTCCAAGATAATCTATTATTATAAAACTCAAGAATATCTCCATTTATTTATGGTGCTTAAATTTTAATGAATATGTACTGATTGTACACATTAGTCATAAACATTGCGCTATTTCAATAATTATATATACCATGCACTTATCAAATCAGGATAATTAGTATTTTCCTCTCCTTATCATTTCTATATTTACAGTGCTCCTGTCTTCCAGATCTTCAAAAGATTTAGTGTGTTTAAAAATTTGACTCTGTCATTTGGTGCTTTAGGATTAAGAATATAGTATTGAATAATTAGAATGGTTTCAGTTCTTTTTTATTACTATATTTATCAAAATGTAGAAAATTGTCCACCTGTATGCATTAATTTGGACCTAAATGTATTAGATATACTTAGTGAAGTCCAACCTGAATTGAAAATAAACATTATATGACTATAGTTATATTCAAATAATTGATTTTCTTTTGTGAAAGTGGTATTTTTGATTCTACACATAGGTAGAAATGAAATATAAATAAATATGTTAGATACAAATTTATCTCTATGACATATTCAAATTTAAAAATGAGTTTGTAGTATGTATTGGCTAATCTTGACTGTCAGCTTGACATATCTGGAAAGAAAAACATCAACTGAAGTATTACTTCAATCAGTTTGTGCTGTGGGCCTGCCTGTGTGGCCTTTTCTTGATTTTTAAATAATACAGGGATAACAAGGTCATTTTGAACAGTACCATTCCCCATAAGATGGGCCTGGGCTGTATAAGGTGGTTTAAGAACCCAAGCCAGGGAAAGCAGGCCAGTGATTGTCATTCCTTTACAGTCTCTGCTTTAGTTTTTGACTTCATGTTCCTGCCTTGAGTTTTTGTTTCAGTTTTC
Source organism: Peromyscus nudipes (assembly GCA_902168325.1). NCBI lineage: Eukaryota > Metazoa > Chordata > Mammalia > Rodentia > Cricetidae > Peromyscus > Peromyscus nudipes. The sequence goes on from CABHPH010157972.1 coordinate 18,705, forward strand.
CTTCATGAAGAACTCTAACATATAAGCCAAATAAACCTTTTCCTCCCTAAGTGGCTTCTGATCCTGGTACTTTATCACAGGAACAGTTGTCAAACTAGAACATAGAACCAATGAAGTCTTCCAACAATGAATATGTTTGGTGTATTTTCTCGTTGTATGATTTTGTTACAACATGTCATTAAATGTTTAAAGAATTAGTATATCACATTGGTTTGAGCAACACTGTATGATGTAAATAACACAGTCCCTGGATTATGGGTAGACTTCACAGCAACAACACTGGCAGCTTTCACCCCATTATTTTATTGTCACTATGCAGAAAGAGTATCCAGAATGGAAAACAGAATGATTAGAAGCCACAGAAAGAGAAGATCTGAAAGCTACATAAATATCTCAGAGTGTTCCTCTGTAGAGTACTGAATGTGCAACTCCATAAACACCCGCAGCAAATGTGTGAAGAGAAACACTTACTCTAATAACTTGTACCCTGTCTCGCTAAAAAATAACTAAAATAATTTAATTATTAGATTTTCTTTTAAAACAGCTATTAATTATATGTACTTCTTTTAATTAGATAAGAATACAAAATAAGTATCAAAAATTCTAAATAATGGTAATAATTCAGGTGAAATAAGGAGTAGAGTAAGATCTCACAATGACCAAAAAAGCATCAATAGTACAATGTCTTTATTTGTTTGTTTATTTACTTTTTTATTTTATTCATTTTCATACCAAGCACAGATCCCCCTCTCATTCCTCTTTACGCTCCTCCCTACCTTCCTCCCACCCCTCTGCCCCTCCTGCTACAGGGTAAGTTCTCCCATGGGGGGACAGCTAAGCCTGGTACATTCAGTTGAGGCACAACCAAGCCACTCCCTGCTTTATCAGGGGTGAGCAAGTTGTCCTTGTACAATGTCATTTTAATCATGACCTGAACAAAGAGTGAAGTCATGTCACATTGATTAATGAGGTTATGTTGGCATGGATTCTATTTTCACCTTGCTTTTTACTTTCCCTTCTTCTAATTAATATTTTTAAAATTAGCTCACAATATATCAGGTTTCCCTATGACATTTTGATACATTCTTAGTTTTAATTGACTCTCCCTTGACGTTTTCCTCTCCTCCATCACCCTAATGCCATCCTCAATTAAACTTTTCCTCTCTAAATATCCTCCTTCACTTTCAAATCACATGTATTGTATTACTCCCCTTACTTTATTCCCTTGAGGCTTCTTCTTTCTTTTCTCATATTCCCATTTTCTACTTTCCTAAACTCTATAAACACTATCTTATAACTAAAAATAAATTAATTAATACAAATATAAAAAATATAATTTAAAAACTAAAACCCACAATGTGGCAGAGTATTGAGTATTGTTTTTCTAAGACTAGAGTGCCTCACTCAGTGTATTTCCATGCATTTTCCTGTAATTGTCATAACAAGTTTTCTTTATGGTCGAAAAAGTTAATTATATACATGTAGCTCATTCTCATTACCCCTTCATTCATTGTTAGACACACAGAGATATTCCATATCATTGCATACTGTAATGAATACAAATAATTTGTTATTCTCTTTGTTCTGCTTTCACTTTGAAAAATATCCACTCATACAGATTGGCTTCAAACTCATGATCATCATATCTGCCTCCCATGTGCTGAGATTACAGATGTAAGATGCTACACATAAGAGTAATTATGATCATCATAAATAATTGATGGTGTAAACATGCTTGCCACTTACCATAAATAAGCAACATTTTCCTAATGATAATAAAGTGAAAAAATGTTGTAGCTTGGTGATAGTTTGAATTTGTAACAAATTTTTTTTATGTACTTAAGTTTGTAATTGTCACAAAATGGTTTATGTTTTAAATTTTTCCTTTATTTAGCATTAGTGAGATGGTAGAAGATTTAAAAGATTAAGTCTAGTAGAAAAAGGTTGGGTCATTAGGATTGCTGCTCTAAGGAAGCTTTTATGAATTTCTTGTTAGAGCAAGTTGTTATTAGACCAAACCTGGACACTTGGAATATTTCTGATTTCTCTTGTATCTATTTTTACTACTGTGATGACAACTACTCCAAGGCTCTTCCCATAACTAAAATTTTGATGTGACTCAAACTTGGAAATTTTGCTACCAAAAGAAGCTAAATTAAAACTATTTTATGTATAAAATACTCCATTTTTTAGTATTTTATTTTAGGGACAGAATAAATTAATGGAAATATATTAAGCAAATAAAATCTATAATAGAAACTTTTAGTTGCACATGGGGTGAGTGCGGTATAGATAATATTTAAGAAGCTATGAAGAGAAAAACTTAGAATAGTATTATATTAAATAGCTTTCAGAAAACTTTGGTGTTGATGTGGGAAAGATGTCTCAGTGGTTAAAATCACTGGCTTCTCTAGCAGAAGACCTGAGTTTGATTCACAACACACACATGACAGCTCACAACTGTCTGTAACTCTAGTCCTAGTTTATCTTATGTCCAAGTCTCACCTCCTTGGGGACCAGGCACACAATTGGTAGACAGACGTGTGTGCAGACAAACCATCCAGACACACAATATAAATATATTTTAAAACTTAAAAAAATGAAGAGAAAATCTAGACTTGAGGAAGTGAGTCAGAACTTTGTGTTTTTCATATCAATATGATCAATGCTATGAAAACAAATCAGAATATTCATTAAGTAATACTACCTCATTTCAACATGTTTTATGCCAGTGAGGAATATCCATGCTTATTCTATCAATAACTTCTGGGAAATGTTAACTATAAAATTACTGGGCACTTTGAAAGGATGCATTATGATTAAAGTACCATCCGTGTCTTACAACAAACCAAAACCATCCATTGTCAGAATCTATGGTGGCTGTTGAAAGGAGAGAGTCAACAGAGTTGCCTCTTGAGGATGATAGTCCTTTTCAAACACTCCAAATGTAATTATGGAGGTCTGAGTTTAGTTCATGATAAAACTCCCTTCAGTTTCAAGACACAACACTCATACTGGGATCCCATCCAAGAAATAGCATCCAATTTTTGTAAATAGAACTATTTCAGGGCAGCTTAACCAGACACCTGTGTTATAGTTTGTCTGCCACACTAAGAAAGATGAACCCAAAGATACTAGTTGTTCAAAAACATACATGTAATGAATCAGTTTGATTATTGCTCCATTTCCAAGTCTCAATATTTTATTTCTTTCTATGAGTATGTAAGAACATGTAGGTTCCCTGGAGTTTAACAGACCACCATGGTTTTGAATAAATCAATTTTATGCTATTTACCTTACAACTTTTAAAAATTTCTCTAAGACTTAATCCATACATAACAATGTTTCTTTTTTTAAAACAATATAGTCTTTTTCTTATTTATTTATTTAGAAAAGTTCATGCATGAGCAATATACTTACATCAATTTTACATTTCAATCTCCTCAATTGCTTCCTTCTAAACCATAATATCTTAGATGTCATATATATATATATATATAGTTTTATATATCAATGCAATATTATGACAAAATTTTCTCCCACATTCTTAAAACTGCTATCCAACTGTGTATTCAGTATGCCTGTTTTGCCTGCCTTTAAGAAGACAATGTAATTAAACTTACTTTGTTTTGGATTTCCCATGTATGATTATATAACATAAGCTAATGCATAGATATAATCTTAAATTATATGTTTTTTCATTACTGTGACCCAAGAGTAATGTGTGTATGTTAGTATGTTATGATGATCACTTGGCAAAAACAGCAAATGTAGGTTGAAATCAACTTTATAAATTGAATGTCTACCACAAATATTAAAAATTATAGGCTGAACTTCTAGACTTTAGTTGAAGAGAGGGAGGAGGGATCAGAGGAGCAAGTGAGGTCAAGATCATGATATGGCAGGTTGGTAAATAACCTAACCTATGTCATTATAGAGCCTTTATTCAGTAACTGATGGAAGCAAATGCAGAGATCCACAGCTAGCACCAGGCCGAGCACCAGGAGTCCAGTCAAAGAGAGGGAAGACCAATTCTATGAGCATCAAGATCATGATGGGAATATCTACACAGATAATTGAACCAAGCTAGTTGGAACTCCTGAACTTTGGACCAACAGATATGGAGCCTGCATGGTACTGGACTAGGACTTCCGCATAAGCAAGACAGTTGTGTTGCTTGATATGCTTAAGGTACCCCTGGCAATGGGATCAAGATCTACCCATGGTGCATGAGCTGGCTTTCTGGAGCCCATCACCTATGGTGGGACACCTTGCACAGCTTTGATGCACAGGGAGGGGCTTAGACATGCCTCAACTGAATGTACCAGGCTTTGCTGACTCCCCATTGGAGGCCTTATCTTTTTGGAGCTGGGGATATGGAGGTAGGTTGGTGGAGGGGAGTTTGGGGGGAGCGGGAGGAGGGATGAGAGGGGGATCTGTGGTTGATAAGCAAAATGAATGAAAAATTTCTTAATGAAGAAAAAATTTTAAAAAATAATAAAAAGAAAAATTTCATGATGGGAAAAACCACACAGACAGCTGACTCAAGGTGGGAGCTCATGGAATCTGGCCTATCAGCTGGTGCACATTCATGGGACTGAACTAGGCCCTCTGAATGTGGGTGACAGTTATGTGGCAAGATGTGTTTGGGGAGCCCCTGACAGTGGGACCAGGACTTACCCAAGGTGTATGAAATGGCTTTTTGGAACACATTCCCCAGGGTGAGATACCTTGCTCAGCCTTGACACAGGGAGGAGAGGCTTGGTCCTGCCTCAACTTAGTATGCCAGGCTTCATTGACTCCCCAGGGGAGAACTTACCCTCTCTGGAGTGGATGGGGGTGAGATGGAGGGAGGTGGGGGGTCAGGAGAAGAGGAGGGAGGGGAACTGGGATTGTTATATAAAATGAAACAAACACTTTTTTAATAAATTAAAAAGAAACAAAAATATGCATATTACTTTCCAAGCAATATCTCTATTACTATTTATTATATGGGTCTGTTGGATTCAGTTAGTCAGTGACTTGAAACTTGTAAAACAGTTAAAGATTTCTATAAGGAACAATTTTTCCTTCTGCCTGTGGTACTTTCTGTGATGTTTAATAAAAGAGAACAAAGCCTTTTATTAGGGATGGACACACTCAAACACACAGACACAGACATAGGGACAGATTCTTAAGACAGAATTCAGAGAGGTAAAAATTTAGGTATATTCAACAGATAAAAATGAATGATGGAAGACACTGGGAGAGTGAAGTAGAGAACTCAAATCTTGGATTGATCTTGATCAAATGACACCAAGAGGAAGTGCTTTGATTTGTGTTCTTAATGCAATAATGACATAATGGTACATCAACACATTGGTAACTCTGGGTTTATTATTAATACATTCTAACTGATAGTATAAACACATATGCATACAAACACGTAAAAAAGAAAACAAAAACAACAAAAAACCTTACTAGATTACTGGGACCATTTAGCTTTATTCATATGTGCATATGTCCTGGGTTGATCACATGAGATTAGACAACCTATGTGGGAGCTTATCCCTGGAGGAAAATGATTCTCCTTCTTTCAACAGCCATTGGTCACCCAGTAGCTCTTTATCTAGCAGTTGGCCCAGGTATAATTTTAACTGTCCCCACTGATGTGTCAACTTGTAGTGCCCTTATACTAGTCTTGTTGAGGCAACCATATTGTTGAAAGTTCATAGATACATTTTTAAGATTTACATGTTTGTGTGTGTGTGTGTGTGTGTACATATGTGTATGTGTGTGTGTGTGTGTGTGTGTGTGTGTGCATGCACATACCCACATGTATCTTTCTACATCACATTCATGTAGATGCTTGCCTAGCCAGAAGAGAGTGCCAAGTTCCCTGGAGCTGTAGTTGCATGTGATTTTTGAGCCTGAAAATGTATCATGGTCTTCTGGAAGAGCAACAAGTGTCTTAATCAGTGAATCACTTTCCAGTCCAAGAACCATCATTCAGAGAGCAAGATCTTTATGGATTATTTTCAATATTTTGATCTTATTGAAGAGGACATAAGAGAAACTGAATGTCTCAGTTTATATCATTAATCCATTATTTAATTTGTGGTCTTGGCAACTTAAAGATTTTTTATTTAGATAGGGATAACTTTAGGAGTGTTTGCAATGTTTAAGGTGCTTTCTAGTTTATAAGAAGCATTTAGCATATATAACTACTATTATTACTTATTATTATAAGGCATATATTATAGAGATGTTTTGCAAAATATAAAACATTTAATTTTCTATACATGTTTTCAAAATTTCTCCTAATGTATTATTAGACTTCTAAGAGGCTAGTTTAAAAATCAGTTGTTTAAGATGTGCAGCTGTATCATGGTATCTTCCTCCCTCCCCTCCCACACTGTCCCTGTTCCAGCATGACCCTCCCATTTCCAGTTGTTCTCATCCTCCACTCCTAGCCCTCTGCTACCTACCACACACCCAGTCCACTCATGTAGATCTCATCCACTTTTCCTTCGCAGGGTCATCCCTGTGTCCCTCCTAGGGTCTTTCCCTGTTAGCTAGCCTCTCTGAAGTTGTGGGTTGCAGTCTGGCCGTTCCTTACCTCACATCTAGTATCCAGTTAAGAGTGAGTACACACCATGTTTGTCCTTCTGAGTCTGGGTTACCTCACTCAAGATGATATTTTCTAGATTCTTCCATTTGCCTGCAATTTTCATGATATCATTGTTTTTTACTGCAGAGTAGTACTCCACTGTGTATATGTACCACATTTTCTTTATTCATTCTTCAGTTGAGGGGCATCTAGGTTGTTTCCAGGTTCTTGCTATTATGAATAATGCTGATATGAACATAGCTGAGCATGTCCTTGTGGTAAGATTGAGTATTCCTTGGGTATATGCCCAAGAGTGGTATAGCTGGATCTTGAGGAAGACTTATTCCCAATTTTCTGTGTAACCACCATGAAGAGGAAGAGGCAGGGTGCTGGGGAGGCTCTCAGGAATCCACAAGGATGACTCCACCTTGATATACTGGCAGTGGTCCAGAGGGTGCCTGGACTGGTCTACTCTGGTGACTGGCCTAGCAAATAACCTATCATCATAGAGCCTTTGTCCAGTGACTGATTGAAGCTGATGCAAAGATCCACGGCCAGGCACCAAGGTGAGCTCAGGGAATCCAACTGATGAGAGAGATGTGAGATTCTGCAGGCAAGAGACATGGAGATCATAATGGAAGGACGTGCAAACATGACCGGCCACACTAGTGGAAGCCCACGAAATCTGAACTGATGGCTGCGGAGCCCCCATGGGACTGGACCAGGCCCTCTGGATATGGAGATGGGTTTTTGGCTCAAACTGTTTGGGGGACACCCAGGCAAGGGGATCAGAATCTGTCCCTGGTCTATGGGCAGGCTTCTGGGAATCCGGTGACTGTGGTATGATACCTTGCACAGCCTTGGTGCAGTGGGAAGGGGCTTGGACCTGCCTAGATTCAGTGTGCTGGGCTCTGCTGACTCCTCATGGGAGACCTCGATTTGAGGGATGTGGAGATGCAGGGTAGCTTGGGAAAGAGGGCTGGAGGGGTGGGAGGAGGGAGGAGGGGGGGGTTGTGGATGGTATGTTGAGTGAGTAGAAAATGTCTTAATAAAGAAAAATGAAAAAGAAAGAAAGATATGCAGATGTAGATATTCTGAGAAACAAATTATTAAAATGGCAACTATTTCTGATGGTTCATCCATACCTGTTGTGTGCCAAGCATGTAAGTAGTTCAGCCAATGAATATGCTTACAGTCAGGCCTGATGCCTCAGTTGGCTGCCAAGGATCCACACAGTGGAAGGAGAAAACCGCATCACTCAAGTTGCCTTCTGACAGGGGCACTGTAGCAAATGTGTGTACCAATGCACTTAATACATGCAGTACACAGACACAAATTAATTAAATATAAATAGTTTAAAGAAGAACTATCCAAAGCCAAGCATTTGAAACCCTAGCATGAATAACACATAAGCACACAAACAAAAGCACAAAAATTATTGTATAAATTATTTTAAAATTGAATTGAATTGTAATTATGCTACAGGTAGGAAAGGCCAAAGCCTAAAATTTTGCCTTCTTATATCTAATCATGTTAATTAAAAAATGCATTGATTGAAAAATGTTGCCACATCACTATTAAAATAATAGAATTCTGGACTAGAGAAATAGTTCAGTGGTTAAATTTAGGGAACCATGGAATTTGCCTGGCCTAGCTGCCTTGGAGAGGCATGAGTCATAAGTTTTTCAGGTTAGAGTCCATGGCTCCTTGGGCAGCAAGTTCCTTCCAGTTCCTGAGAGAGCAGTAAAGCGTTCAGCTGCTTTGTGTTTCTCTGTATGTTCCTTTAGTAGTCAAGAAAGCATGAAAGCATGACAGGACAATTGGTCTTAGGCATTAATATTGTGTACCTTTTAGAGCTTTCAAACTTCCTTATATCCTGGTAACTAGAACTGTATTGATCCTGACAATTGCCATTATACTCTGTTTATGATAAAGGCATAAAAAGTCTGATTGTTCTCAGTAAAATTGTCACAGCCTCAGTGGTGCTGTAGCCCTTTCAACAGACCTGATTTGATCCCTTCTGACCATATCAGGTGACCTTGGTCTGGTAAGTAATTCCAGGCACTTACAGTTAAGAACATTTTTTTTTTTATTCTTGCACAGGACCTCAGTTTGGTTCCCAGTACCCACACTGTGGGCCCACAACCACTTTTAACTCTAACTTATGTGTATTCAATTCCATCTTTTGACCTCCATTTGCCTCTGCACTCATACACACAACATGCACGCTACACACACACACACACCCACCCACACACACACACACACACACACACAGTAAAAACGAAGTTTGGTAAGTTTTATTGAGTACCCTCATGTGTAGTGGAAAATCATATTGATTTTTATCCGTACTTATTATAATGTAATAGTATAGGATGAAATATTTAATATTTAATCATCCTTAATAGAGAATTAATACCTATGATAAATTTGTGTTCAGGCCTGTGTTCATATTAAGAATATTCAGATATATCAGCAGTATTTTAAAGTTATATATAATCCATTTTCTCTATAAAATTTCTTTATTACTTTTCACATACTATGAAGACTATTGTTAAGATATTAATATTATGTAGACACCAGACCACTATATAATATTATATATTGTAAGTTTCCCAACACTTATTTTATTAAACAGGGACTGTGGAGATAAACTGTTTTTAATAAAATCTCAGCATGTTTTATAAGCAAAACTTGTTTTTTATTTTTCTTTCATTGTCTCTTTTCATATTCCATTCTATACAGCTGTCACTTGGGAATCTGCCTTCATTTAAATTATTTCTGAGGAGACTTATTTTATTGAAGACAGGAGTCATAATGTCAAAGTTATGGTTATAAGGAATAGTCTTTCAGGTAAAGGCATGTATCTGCAATGAATACATTGCTTCAGCAACTGGCTTCAAATTCAGCTCAGTGCTGGTAATTATTTACATACAATTTTTTTTTAGTGTACACTAGGCTTAGCATACTTAGTAGAGATAATTATAAAGCACTGTTTTTGAGAAAATTGGAAGAATGAAATTTAAATATTTTATCACAGCAAATGGTAAATAGCTTAGAATTTCAATACTAAACAATTTGCATACATGTGTCAAAACACCACATGGTAGCACATGTGGAAAATTGTTACATGACAGCATTTTTAAAATTGCAAAGCAATGTAAATTCTCAAGATTAATGAAGTTACAGAATCCATTCTAATTGATTAAAATTTCACTTAGCTAAATCTCAAGTTCAATAGGATCTAATAGTTAGTAAAATATATAGACAAGCAAACAAACAAACAAATAAATAAATAAATAAATAAATAAATAAATAAATAAATAAATAAATAAATGAAGTAGTCTTTTAAACAGTTCCACAATACCATACAATGATGGCAAAAAATAAAGTACTGTCTTTTTCACAAATCTAAAAGTAAGGTGCCCAAATATTTTTGAATATATGGTCTTCCACGAGAGAATGGTCATCCTACTAGGGACCATACACTGAGACAAGATTGAGTCTCTTTTCAGTTGCTATTACTTGCCTAAGGCTTCTGATTTCTCATGCTGAAATTTTGTCTAGCTTGAACTTGGGAAAGTCTTGTGTATGATGTTGTACCTGCTGAGATTTTTGTATGAGCAACAAATACAATATTGATTTGTAGCCCAGGTTAGCTTGGGATTTTTCCATTTTTCTTTCTGATCAACAACACACCCCCCCATACTCATAATACAATTTCTGGGACTAAAAGCCCATACTACCACCACACCTGACATACCCTGAGGTATCCACATATGTATTTTGGGTATTCATTTTTATTATGATGTTATTAAATCCTTTTCCTCTTAAGTTAATATGTAATAAAATAGTAAATAATAATAGTGTCATACAAAATGAAATAGTATATTATAATCATGAATCTTGCAGCAGTATTTCTCATACATTATAAATTTATGACACCAAAAAGATATTTCCTGCCATAATGTAGTAGTGAAAATAGAATGGACATTTTCACGCCAAAATTACAAAGGTGAAAGAGGAAAAGAATTACAAATTTCAATCAAGGCTAAAACCTAAATGATCTACATACTATCAAGGCTTTTAGAGCAATCTTCTTCAGATCAAAGTTCTACCTTTTAAGTTGAATGTAATGGCAGCATTACCCAACAGCCTGATATTCTGGCTATAGGCCTTGAACTCTACATATTGCTGTTCATTTTTATCAAGCTGCTTGCAATGGATTGGTGTTGGTGCCCCTTCAAAACCAGGAGATTAATTTCTAACCTTTAAAATAAATTGAAATAAAAAGAAAATAAAACAAAAAAAATTCTCTCTGGCATTGTAGTGGTAATCTGTGGGTAACCTTGAAGTTCTTTCATATTTGAGGAAAACATCAATTTTCAAGCTTTGTATATTCTGTGCCATAATCTTTTTTCTTTATTACATTCATAGATGTAAGCATGTAGGAGTGGCTGGTTGAATATATGACAAGTCATGCATGTGGGATTCAAGGCCAACTTGCAGGAGTAGGTTCCTACCTTCTACTATGTCGGCCAAGGCAGTCAAATTCAGGTCCTCGGGTTTGGGGAGTATGGTAAGTTTCTTTACCCACTGAACCATCCTGACGGCCCTATCCCACAGTCTCTTTCTTTTTAATGAAGCTGCCAGTGTTTCTGTTGGTAGAATCCTACCCTGATTTCTGTTGAGACCTGATAATGACTTGCTTTACAACTAACTAATATTTTGTGGTTGCTTTTAGTGTTCTTTTCAAAATATAGCTTCTGAAATTCTACAATATTAGAAGTCTGGGAACAGTCTACCTTTAAATTCTGGTTTCTTGTTATTCATTAATCACATTTTAAATTCATTTCTCCTCTAGCATATGTTATTATAAGCTACTACTTCCATACATTGCTTAGAAACAAATTCACTTTTGCCTTCAGAGAAATCTTAGTAGTCAAGAGCACTAGCTGCTCAATCATAATGAGCAGACTTCAGATCTAGTACTCACATTGCTTTTCAGGAGGCTCATGTGTGCTTTTAATCTCATCTCTGAGGAAAGCAGAGACATGGGGAGGTGCTGGGGCTTGCTGATTTTTAGAGTAAGAAAGAGTAACCTTTTGGTTCAGGAAGAGAGCTTCTGCCTTTTAAGGGAATATTCAGATAAGGATAGAGGACACTTGGTGCACTTTTCTGATATACACAAAAAGGCATATGCACATCAACTCATACATGTTCACACAGAGTGGTTTAATTAAAGTAATTAATTATGTAAATAAGGGAAATATCCTCAATGAAAATATTAAACTTTAGGCCGGGCGGTGGTGGCGCACGCCTTTAATCCCAGCACTCGGGAGGCAGAGCCAGGCGGATCTCTGTGAGTTCGAGGCCAGCCTGGGCTACCAAGTGAGCTCCAGGAAAGGCGCAAAGCTACACAGAGAAACCCTGTCTCGAAAAACCAAAAAAAAAAAAAGAAAATATTAAACTTTTACCATTTGTAAAATATGACACCAACACCATTCAGCCAAAATTTTGCTCCTTTATAACAATGATCACTTTCCTCCTGTTGAAAAATATGTTTTTCATTTCCAACTTATGCACTCTTTTTTTACCAACACCTTGTCTATCAAATATAAAAAATGGACAGAGACTTTCTGTAAAACACTCCTCTTTTTCTGAATCCTCATCAAAGTTTCCTTTAAAAGTCTTTTCAAGCCAGGCGGTGGTGGCGCACGCCTTTAATCCCAGCACTCAGGAGGCAGAGCCAGGAGGATCTCTGTGAGTTCAAGGCCAGCCTGGGCTACCAAGTGAGTTCCAGGAAAGGCGCAAAGCTACACAGAGAAACCCTGTCTTGAAAAACCAAAACAAAAAAAAGTCTTTTCAAAATATTGGCATTTTTCTGCAGTGAACCCCAAAACTGTTTCAGGTTGTTTAAAGCTGTTTTAACTTTAAGGTAGTATTTGTTATAGCAACATATCAGGTTTTAGAACAACTTTTGTCATTGTCTATGTGAAATGCTGTAGTACAGGATTATAAACAAGGAATACTTCTTTCAGACTTAAAAATTTAAAATCAGGAATTGGTATGTACAATAACTACTAATGGCACTATACTTGTTTTTCAGATACCATACTTTCATCACACCCTTAGTCAAGAGAGAAGCCATTATTTTCATGTTTGTTCTTTAAAAGCTATTAATTCAATTAGTGAAGATTTCATTCACATAACCAAATCAAAGCCCAATGATCTTTTTTCTTTAATAATTTATTTTTAATTTTATATGATTGAATATTTTGCCTGAATGCTAGTATGTATACACATTAGTTCACAAATAACTAAAGATGCCAGAAAATGGAATATGTACCCTGGAACTGAAATTACAGATGGTTGTGAGCTGCCATATGGGTGCTGGGAAAACATAGGTTCTCTACAAGAGGTTAATCACTGAGCCATCTCTTTAGCTCCAAGTCTTGTCCTCTAATACAATCAAATTGGTGTTTAAGTTTTCAGTATAAGAATTTAAGGTAATAAAAATATTTAGTGCATTAAAAGTAATCACTGATTTCTGTAAGATGAATTTTTCTATTTGTCCCATGTAAATCTTCACCTTGAACAAGTGTGATGGATGAACTATAAAAAGAAAGAGTTTGGTGGGTATATAAGATTATGGTAATTGTTTTCATTAGTCTAGCATATATATATATATATATATATATATAACACACACACATATAACTGTTTGTGTGTATATGGTATCTAATTTACTAAACATTTTTGTAGACATCATAATGATACTTGCAGCAAAACACCCCAATGCAACTTTCAGTGTCTTTGAAGAATAAAACAACAATTTAATGCTCTGAAAAGCTGTGTATGTGAAATGCATATTTTGTACACAAAATAGGTATGAATGAATATACATGTGTATATGGTACATACAAATGTTTATATATTATTTTTAAACTTTTAATTATTTTATGTGTATGAATTTACGTATGTTTATGCATTATGTGTTTGCCTGCTGTCCATGAGAGTTAGAAGAAGCTATTGGGTTCCAAGGAATTGGAGTTAAAAAAACATCAGCCACCCTGTGGGTACTGGAAACAAAACTGAGATCCTCTGCAAGAACAAAAGGTACCCTCAAACATGGAGCCATCTCTCCAGTCCTTGTTGCTCAAGCCACAGTTCAAGAGAAAAGAAAATATGCTTTCTGAAAATTTTTCTATATATAAAATGATTGAAAAATTCATGCTCACCAAACCAACCATGCAAAGAACAATGGAAGCAATACTTTGGATGGAAGAAAATAAAAAAAAATAGAGCCAATAAACAGAAAGGAGAAATGAAGCTATAATTACTGACATATAAAATAGGACTGTGAACAAAAATAGCATAAATGAAAGGAAATAACAGCAATAACATACACCATTTAATGTTCACTTTAAATATTAATGATCTTAATAATCTAATTAAAAGAAATAAGATAGTGAAACGAATTAAGAAAATACATATTTTTTATCTATAAGCAACTCATGTTACATTTAAGGATATGCACGATCTTTGAATGAGAAAGGCGACAAAGAATTCTAAGCAGACAGAAACAAGATACAAGCAGACAGGAATACCATTTATATTTCAGTAATTGGACTGAAAATTTCACCTAGATTTTGAAATAAGCAACATAAAATTTCAAGTTGAGCTGAAATATTAAAAATATTAGAGCTATTAACAGCAAATAATATCCTATACTTGCTTTTCCCCAGTGTTCTAGTTTGTTTCTCTAATGCTGTGATAAAATTATGGCCAAAAGAAAATTGGGGAGAAAAGGGTTTATTTCAATTTTTATATTGTATTCCATTATCCAAGCAATTCTGGGCAGGAACTGAAGCAGAAACCATAAGGAATGATGCTGAAACCATAGAGGAACACTCCTTAATGGCTAGCTTTTCTTGGCTTGCTAAGCTTGCTTTGTTTTAAACATACAATGCAGGACCTCCTTCCTGTGGCTAACAACAACCACAATGGGCTTGACTCTCTTACATCAACCAACAATCAATAAAATGCCTCACAGGAATACCCACAATCTATTTGAAGCAGTTGCTCAATTGAAATACCATCTTCCATGATAAGTCTAGACTTGTGCCAAGTTGACAAAAACTATGAAATTCCACCTAGAGTTGTCATTGACACAAAAAGGAATCATTTTTAGCAGTACCTTTTAAATCTTTGTCCCCAAAGTCTTATTTTAATATCACAATATAAAACACAGTCCAAATTTTAAGTCACACCATTATAGCTGGAGAATTTTTCTCTAGCTCCCACTAAGTCCCGCCAGTCCCGGAACCCACTTATAAAATAAACACACAGACTCTTACATTATTTAAACTGCTTGGCCATTAGCTCAGGCCTATCATTATCTAGCTCTTACTCTTATATTTAGCCCATTTCTATTAATCTATACTTTGCCATGTGGCTCGTAGCTTACCGGTACTTTACATCTTACTTGTCCTGGCAGCGGCTCCAGGCCATCTCTCTCTCTCTCCTTTCCTGTCCCTCAATTCTCCTCTCTGTTAGTCCCGCCTATACTTCCTGTCTGGCTACAGACCAATCAATGGTTTTATTTATATAGAGCGATATCCACAGCACTTCCCCTTTTCTTCTTTTTCAAAAAGGAAGGTTTTAACTTTAACATAGCAAAATTACATACAACAAAACAATTATCAAGTAAGAATTACAGTTACAATATTAAAGAAGATATCCTATCTATTTTATATTTGTGATTTTAAGATTTTATATCTAACTTATCTTTTACCATAACTAAGGAAAATTGTAAGTATCTAGTCTTCAACCACATCAAAGACCTCAGAAGGATATAATACTAACTGAGAAATGGGAGAAGGATGCAAGCAACTTTTGGGAGTCTTGCAGGGTAGACAGAGACAGCTGACAGCCTGGACAGTCACCAAAGTTTTCTTGTAAAGTTGGGGCATCTATCTTTAGTCCACAGGCCTAGAGTCTCTCAGTCACTTCTCTCTGTGTCCTGTAGAATGTCTGGCAGTTTAGTCTGCAAAGCAGGAACCTGAAGGACCATTTTGCCAAGCAAAGTTCAGTGGTCACCTTCCTATGGGTCCTGCATGTCCAGTTGATCAAGCAGTCCAGGCAAGAACAGTTTCTTACCCAAATGATGATGTTTTACTTGTACTGAAATATGATTTGTATGTTAATAAATAAAGATAAAAGCCCAAGAGGTCAGAGCTAAGAGCCTTACCCTTCCTGCTTCAGTGATCCTCTTTAGCCAAGAGAGCTACTTCCTGTGTGTTTGTCTTTATAAAGACTTTCTGTTCTGCCTTCTCATTGGTTGTAAACCCAACCACATGACTGCCTCGTCACTGCCTGTCTGTACAGACCTCCAGGTCTTCCACGGTTGGTATTGAGATTATAGGCGTGTGTCTCCAATGCTGGCTGTATCCTTGAACACACAGAGATCTACTTATATCTGCCTACCAAGTGCTGGGATTAAAGGCGTGTACCACCACTGCCCAGCTTTTGCTATGGCTCTAATAGCTCTGACATCTTGGGCTTTTATCTTTATTTATTAACATACAAATCAATTTCAGTACAAATAAAATATCACCATACACCATCTTTATAATTTTCATCATTTCAACATTTAATATCTCTTTAATATAATCTAAAATCTTTTAATCTTGGGAGCTTGTTAAATACAAACAAGTTAAGTATTTATTTGAAAGTGGGAAAAACCAGAGTGTATGAAAAATTCATAAATTTCTTAGCTATGGAACAGTTGTGATTGAGCTTATCAGAAGTCCCCCAAAGAAAGGTAACTTTCTTGGAGGGGTGTGTGTGTATGTGTGTGTGTGTGTGTGTGTGTGTGTGTGTGTGTTGGATAGAGGAGGTTTTGTTTGTTTTTCAAAATTAATTTACATTAGGTTTCAGTATGGTAATTTCATATATACTTAGTTCTTATTTGTCCATTCCACACCCCACATTGATCTGCTTCTTTTCCTGAATAGCCTGCTTGTGTGAACAAAGCAGGTTTTTCTTCAAGTATTTTAGAATCTTAAGCTGCAAAGCCACTATATTCTGAGCTATATTTAAATGGAGACCCTCAATCACTGATTTAATTTTTCTCATTATTAGTCTAGTTATATTTTCTGCTTCTTCTTGATTCAACTTTGGTAGGTTGGTTGTGGTTTCTTTATGTGCTGCTCATTATTCCATCTTTTTATCATGTGATTTTTTTATGTCAGTTTCTAATATAAGGGCACATTGTCCCTCAACTGTGTAAACAATAACAACAACAAAAAATTGAATTCTTTGAAGATTGAAATTGAGAAATAATCACTATGATGTGAGTTGAGTGTGACAGAGACACTGTTGCCTCTTGATAAAATTATTCCATGAGGGTAGGGTACTGAATGTTCACATTCAACAAACTTGCCCTGAGCCAGTAAGTTTCAGATTTGTTGTCTCAAGCATAAGATGAATAAGGAATCTGTACAAGGAAAAAAATTTGTTCAGAGAAAGTGAGAAAATCTCTTGGGATAGAGGGATCAATCCAAGCAAGGGATATTACCATGCTGTCCAGTTTAGTGGTATTTTATGGTAGGAAATGTTTTGAGACTAAGGACATCCTTATTGAGTTTGGTAACTCTTCATTTGCGAACATCACAGGTCAAAACCTTGAGTTACCACATATCCATTGCAAGCCTCTGAAACCAAACTGGAGATATTATCATGTGCTGTTCATAAAATCATGTGGCATGGTTACCTCTTTCTGTTCTCTTTCACAAATTGTTTTGCTCAATTTTCAGGATATTGATATAGTTCCTTCTCTTTCTTGTTTTGGGGCTTTATGGCAATCTTATTATTGACCACAGGCATTCATCTTGATTGACTATGGAGAGCTAATTCCTGTCTCAACTAGCAACTAAGAAATGCTGGAAATGAGAAATTGACAAGAGTTAAATAAAACATATCAAACAATGCTAGAGGGGAGGAATTAATTCTGTTATTGTTTTTACAGTGTAGTTGTATAACTATTGATTTTTAAAAATCTATAATATACTTCAAAATGACTGAAAAAGAATGCCAAAATCCCAACATATAAATATTTGAAGAGACAGTAATAATTTTTATCTTTATTTGATTAATATATGTTGTATACTTTTGTCAGATTAAAATAAAATGTACACTTACTGTGCCCTAACAATAGTAAAATTGAAAGTTATTACTATAATTAACAGGTAGAAAACAAAGCTATGTATTATGAAAAATGCTCGGTTCCCAGATAAACATCAATACATTTGTAATAGACAAGGCATGAGTTTGTATGAGCTTGTATGTATTAATGTATGTGTAAAATAATGCATTTATTGCCACTTTTTTTGTAAGTTATCCTTTGCAGAATTGCTTTCTCTTTCCCTCCTTTGCATTTCAACAAGGCTGTATGCTCTCTCTGTGCCTTTTATAAAGATTACAACTCTTAGTTTCAGTCAGGCATTTTAAATCTTGAAAGGAAGCCATAGCAAATGATCGTCTTGTTTATAGCTAGATAACACCTTTTTTTTTTTTTACATTTATAGAACATCTGGTGAATTACTTTTGAGAAACTAATGCAAACTTTGTAAAATTTTGTAATGTGTAGCTTGAAGGAAATTAATATGTCTGCTTAAAAAAAATATAAGAACTGGCCTGAAGAGACCAAGATTAATTTAAAGGTTCCTGCCAGAAGGGAAAAACTTAGAAAAAAAAAGTTGAACATACTACTGTTAAACACATAAATTTCCTGTTCTTGCTTAGAATGTGAAGTACATGCTCAATGCATATCCTTTCTGCTGTGTCACATATTGATTCGTTTCTTTGAGTGAAACACTAAGCACTAAAGAGATAGATATTTAAGGATGATCATCTAGCCATCTTATTAACATGCCCAACACTGAATAAAACAGATTTTCTCTTCATTAATTATCAGTATCCAAAGAGTTGAATTTCAATCAATGAACAATCTAGATCTGGATTCAGAAGAACAAATATGACCCTTTGGGTACTATAGCAAGAATAGAAAAGCTTGTAAAAAGGCTAACTATTCTTAAAAGAATTGGGGGAGAGGAAATTGCAATCAGAATATAGTGTCTAAAAATTAAAGATAAATAAATGGTTGGTAAATAAGTAGTCAAGTGTATAGACACATGATATGCAAAAATAAACATTGTAATTGAACAATGAAATGAAGGTAAGCAAATATCAAATCAGAAGCTGATATTACTTATCGGTTAATGAAAAGGAGATGAATTTTAGCAGAATTATCACTGAAAGGTAATATTTGAACAAAACAATGAAACAAGTGAGGATAAGAACCATTTAGATAGCCAAGAAAATAATAAATTCTTTTTTTAATTAAGAAAAAAAATTATTCATTTTACAAGCCAAAGATTCCCCTCTTCCCTCCTCCTGCCCCTTTTGCCTCCCCCTCCAAACACACCCCTTATTCCCTCCTACAAGAAGGTAAGGCCTCCCAAGGGGAGGTATATTTAGTAGAGGCAGGTACAAGCCCCTACCCCTGCCTCAAGGTTGTGCAAAGTGTCCCATCATAGAAGCGGGCTCCAAAAGGCCTGCTCATGCACCAGGATGGATTCTGATCTTACAGCCAGGGGGCCCCATAAGCAAATCATGATACACAATTGTCTCACTATGCAGAGGGCTTAGTCCAGTCCCATGTAGGCTCCACAGCTGTTGATCTAAATTTCATGAGTTCCCAAAAGTTTGGTTTGGTTGTCTCTGTAGGTTTCCCTATCATGATCTTGATGCCCCTTGCTCATAGAATCCCTCTTCTCTCTCTTGGACTGGACTCCTGGAGCTTGGCCTGGTGTTTGGGTGTGAATCTCTGCATCTGCTTCCATCAGTTACTGGAGAAAGGATCCAATGATGACAGTTAGGGTATTTACTGATCTGATTACTGGAGTAAGCCAGTTCAGGCACCCTCTCCACTATTGCTGATAGTCTAAGCTGGGGCCATCCTTGTGGATTTGGGATGAATGGATCACCCTGGGAAGGGGAAATAGATGAGATTGCCATGAGGGATGGAGTGGGAGAACAATCGAGATACCATGATAGAGGGAGGCATCATGGGGATAGGGAAATAATAAATTCTTGAAAGAAGACATCATCAGTGAAATGATATAATTGCAGGAGTGTACTCAAAGAATATTAAGGAGACTACTGAAAAAATGCTGGGAGAGAAAGAGAAAGGGCTAGAGCAAGTTCACTCCTATAGAACATTTTAAAGATAATCTACTGAATTCAATTAGATTTGGTACATTGTTTTCTTTAAAAAAAAATAAAGACATGAAGTTGTAAACAGTAGTGAAAGAATGTGGGAAGACTTGGAGGAGAAGGCGAGATGGATGGGATCAATGTGTATTGTACACCTGTATGGAATTCTCAATGAATAAATCATGTATATAGAGAGATTTAATTTAAAAAATAGCATGGTAAAAATGTTAACTTTTCCTTTCTTATTTGAAAAATCAATTGAGAGTTCAATGACACTGTTGAAAAAATTAAATGAGTTCTTTCTAGTGTTTTGAGAATATACAATAATACCAAAATATGATATTAATTACTCTAGGTACTAATCAATAATATGTATGCAAATTTGATGTTAGTTATGTCTAGAAAAGAACAGTGGAAGTGCTGATAAGTTAGAATGTGAATATTTATTTGGAAGGTATAACACGCCCCTAAATAAAAGATTATGATGCTATGATGCTGGAAATTAGTACAAAAATGGAAAACCAGAGGAAGATACACCATTACATATTAAATTTTTGATGTAGCTAGATAGCATGCAGGTAGTATAAAGATTGAGAAGAAAGACAAAAGAAGTTTAGAGAGGTAGACTAATAAAATATGTGAATTTGCCTTGTCCTATTATGTTGTTTCCAGGCTGATACAATAGACATCACTGTAAGAACTGGGATGTACTATTTTCATAAGCACAGGAAATACTCAGGTATGCATTTTGATCATAGGCAGTAAATATTAGTGTGTACTATAATACCTTTGTGGGTGTATTTTGGGGTGTAATAAAAAAATCTCTTTGTGATAATATTATGCAGGATGTTATGTAGCAGGAATCTTAAAAGTTCTTATTAATAAAATCAAACCTGAGGCCAGTTATTGGGGTGAAGCTGGAAGATCAGAGAACTAGAACAAGCTACAGCTACCTCACCTCACCGGATCCTCAGCTGGTCTTGTTTCCTCAGACTGGAGACCTCTGAGTCCTCATCCAGAATGGGTCTCAGCTGAACTGCTGCTAGAAGCCTGAAAGCTTAACCAGCCAAATGCTTAACCTGGCCAAATGCTTCTAGTTTCTGGTCCTCACGCCTTATATACCTTTCTGCTTTCTACCACTACTCCCTGGGATTAAAGGCTGGCTTTCTGGGATTAAAGGTGTGTGTCACCATGCTTGGTTGTTTCCAATGTGGCCTTGAACTCACAGAGATCCAGAAGGATTTCTACCTCTGGAATGCTAGGATTAAAGGCGTGAGTGCCACCATTTTCTAGCCTCTGTATCTAGTGGCTGTCTGTTCTCTGACCCTAGATAAATTTATTAGGGTACACAATATTTTGGGGAACACAATACCAATGTTATTCCTCTACAGTCAGAACTAAGTTTAATTCTAACATGCGTAGAAAGCATAATCACATCATTATTTAAACAATTTTTGTATGAGTACTTTGGTAGAAACAATGATTTTTCAAGATAGACATTATATAGAAGTAAGGAAAGAAGATATTTAAGGAGTCCTGCAAAATGAACTCAACATTTGGAAAATTTTTTCATCCTGTAGGCACACTAATCAATTTAAAATATTTTATTATTATCAAAATCATTACAAAAATTCAGTTTCAACATATATGTATCTGGATATGATCTTCAGCAAGGATAAAAAGTAAAAACAACTTCATCCTTTTGTATTCTAGTAAACTTTAAAAATTCTTCAGGAGAGAATAGAAAGAGGGCATGAGAGCATATATGATTAAACTCTACAAATTTAGTAATGGAGAACACTTTAAAATTTATTTCGATTAAGATATGAATGTTAAATGACATGTAGGAACAAAACATAGGCAAAATTGTAAAACTATGAAGTAATAGCTGTGCATCATCATGCTACATGCAGCAAATTTTAAATAAGTATGAAATGTCATATTATATTTAAGAGAAATACAACAAAGTGAAAATATTACAGGTTAGGCATTAACATCTTAAATGTCTTCAAAATGTAACTATCTGTGTTGAGTGTAGGTAGAAGTTTCTGTCCTGCCAGCAACTCCCAAATACCCAGCAACTGCTTCCCAAATAATTGACTTGGAGGCTTAATATTACTTATAAATGCTCAGCTGGTGGCTCAGGCTTATTACTAACTAGCTCTTACACTTAAATTAACCCATAATTCTTATCTGTGATTATCCATGTGGCTTGGTACCTTTTCTCAGTACAACATTCTCATCTTGCTTCCTTTGGGTCTGGCTGGCAACTCCTGATTCCACCCTTCCTCTTCCCAACATTCTTAGTTTGGTCACCCCGCCTATACTTTCTGCCTTGTTACTGGCCAGTCAGCATTTTATTAAACCAATTCAAGTGAAAAATCTTTACAGTGTACAAGAGCATTATTCCACAGAAGGTGATTAAATAAGACTTCAAAGGTATATATGTACAAGTATTAATATGCTATGATAAAATACCATGACCAAAAACAACTTAAGGAAGAAACGGTTTATTTTATCCTTTGTTTTTAGCCGGATAGTGTCAGTGATGGCAGGGAAAGTGTAGCAGCAGAATCAGGAAGCAAAATGATCACATTTTCACATCTGATCTGGAAGCAGAGAAACAAAAAAGGGAGTGGGTCCTATGTCCTCCAGCACCCACAAATAGTGTCACCACTGGAGACAATGTGTTCATGTATAAGAGCCTACTGAAGGCAGTTCTCATTCAAACCACCACATATGCATATATAAAAAATATGTTCAAACAGTTACTCAAAGTTAGAATATTGCATCAATAATTATAGTGATGACTTAGTGATATTTCATGCATCACAAAGTATTGTAATAGAGAGAAAGTTGATAAAAAGAAATTGTCCATCGTACAAAGAATATCTTTGAAGTATTAATTTTATTAATTTTGAGATTTCTTCAGTGTCTAACCATGTCCTTTAAAAATATTTCTGAATAAATAAATTCAATTTATATTTTAAAAACCAATCTGCTTTATTCTTGAGTCAAATAAACTAGATGCATATTTTTTAAAGATATGCTTATACTTTACTGTTTTAGTGAGTGCGGAGAGACTGAAATTGCTGGTGTTCCTGTAGTCACTGCACTAGGAAGACAGAGATGGGAGGATTGCCAAAGGTCCAGTCCAGCCTGATATACACACTGAGTTCCAGGTCACTTAATGAGACCCTCTCTAAAATCAAACCAAAGTAACTAACCAACCAACCAACCAACCAACCAAAGAACAAGCTACAATAATAATAAACCTTAATAGATTACTCACTCAATTTCCAAATCCTTATATTTCAGTAAAGCAAAATAACAGAAATTATAATCTTGCAAAAAAAATCAGAAAGATCTTGCCATCTACGTATGACAATTAAACAGAATTATATTTTACATTCTCAAACTTCTTTAATAATTTAAATGAGAGGCATATAAGGCAGAAAGAAGAGGCACTAAAATCCCTACAAGCACCTTCTAGACAGGTTTTAATCCTCAAATGAATATGTTGAGAAACTTTTCATGTTCAAAATTCCATTTTGAAAAAAATGTAGATATTGAAAATAAAGCAATCATGCTGTTTCCATCATGAGGTGCCAGGCTGATGTGTGAAAACCTATAATCCTGTATTATAAGCCGTATTATTAAGTTCTTTCTTACCTTGAGAACAGAGACACAGCATGGTTGATTTGAAACTTACTATTTATTTGTTTGCATGTGGGCATTATGTATTATATGTCTATAAAATTATGTGAAAACATAATTAGACAAGTGAAGAAACTCACAACATAATAAATTTTAATGTAACTTCTACTAAAGACAAAATGATTAATAATGTGAGTACCAGTATTAATCCATTTACTATTTTTCTAAGAAAATACCCGAGTTTGGGAAATCTATAAAAACCAGGTATGTTTGTGTCTTTTTTTTATGATGAAAGATATAGATAGGCTGGCCTCAATAGTAGACCCACTGGTGAGGACAAACTTGGTTGCATCATATCCTAGAATACTACATAATCACAAATGAGCAGATGAGAGAGACAGTGGGAAGGCAAAGCAACAACAGAAAGCATAATATGGAGCCACAAAGACAGAAGCTGAAACAGAGAGAAATATAAAAAGATTTTATTGTAATATTCAAAATAGAGATAAAAGATGGGTGTTAGTTAAAACTTGAATACAAAAGATGTCATCACTCAGGCTCATATGCTCAAGGCTTACATCACAGTTGACAGAAATTTTAAGATCAATAGCTTGGCTCCAGTAAGCACGTGATTAGGTATGTCTTATGTGGGTAACTTGCTTTGACTCCTTCCTATATCTCTGTCTTGCTTCCTGGCAACCAGAAAAAGGACTGCTTTTATTTACCACACTCTGACTGCCGTGATATTCTTCCTCATCTCACACTCAAAGTAAAATCACCAGTCAAATAAGACCCTTGAAATCATAAATCAAAATAGCAATGTACTTATTATATTTCATAGGTATTTATCATAGTGATGAAAGTCTTACAAAAGTGTTTTTCTAACTCTTCTAACAACCCAAATTGCTGAGAAATACCTGGAGTCTTAAAAAGACTACCTAACTTTTCCATAGCATCTCTTAGATGATTACAACTATTTTTAGTATTTCTTCGGAAAATATTATGTTGAATTTTTTCAAAATATGAAATATAATATTCTTCTGCATCAATATCAATTCAAGTAAGCATTATGTTGCCATGTGAGACTAAAACATATTTTTAAGCAGTCGACCTTAAAAGAAAAAAATATTATATTTTGAAAAATATTTGACTTCAGAGCTTTAGTCTTACATAGTAACATAATGCTTACCATCCTGAGTGAAGTAACCCAGACTCAGGATGACAAACATAGTATGTAGTCACTCAAAAGTGGATACTAGATGTGAGGGAAGGGGTGGCCAGACTGCAACCCACAGCTCTAGAGAGGCTAGCTAACAGGAAAAGATCCTAGGAGGGACACATGGATGACCCAGGAAAGAGAGGTGGATGAGATCTACATGAGCAGACTGGGTGGGGGGGATGGCAGAGGGCAAGGAGTGGGGGATGAGAACATAGGGAAATGAGAGGGTCAAGTTGGAACAGGGACAGAGTGGGAGGGCAGGGAGGGAGATACCATGATAGATGAGGACATTATGGGAAAAGGAAGAGGCAGGGTGCTGGGGAGGCTCTCAAGAATCCACAAGGATGACCCCACCTTGAACTGCTGGCAGTGGTCCAGATGGTGCCTGGACTAGTCTACTCTGGTGACCAGCCTAGCGAATAACGTAATGGTCATCATAGAGCCTTTGCCCAGTGACTGATGGAGGCAGATGCAGAGATCCACGGCCAGGCGCCAGGCTGAGCTCTGGGAATCCAATCAATGAGAGAGAGGAGGGATTCTTCAGGCAGGGGACGTCCAGATCATGAAGGGAAGACGTTCAGAGGTGATGGGCCATACTAGTGGAAGCCCATGAACTGTAGACTAGTGGCTATGGAGCCCCCATGGGACTGGACTAGACCTTCTGGATACGGAAGATGGTTGTTTGGCTAGAACTGTTTGGGGAGCACCCAAGCACGGGGATCGGGATCCGTCCCTGGTGCATAGACATGCTTTTGGGAATCCGGTGCCTGTGGTGTGTCCCCTTGTGCAGCCTTGGTGCAGTGGGAAGGGGTTTGGACCTGCCGAGGCTCATTGTGCCCGGCTCTGCTGACTCCTCATGGGAGACCTTGATTTGGGGGATGTGGGGATGTGGGGTTGCTTGGGAGGGAGGAGGTGGAAGGAGGGAGGAGGTGGGAACTGTGGATGATATGTAGAGTGAGTAGAAAATTTCTTAATAAAGAAAAATGAAAAAAAAGAAGATAAACTCCAAAAAATATGTTTACAAGGATGAAAAATGATTTAGGAATGCCAAGATAATATACTGAAATACTAGTAAGAAAGCAACATCAGAATGCAATTACTATCATGTAGTTTCATTGGGTATGTGAACAAATAAATAATTGTTGAGAAACGCTGTAGACAAATGTGTGGAGGAGTCTTTGAAAATAAATTAGTCTTGAGTAGGATGAAGTCAAAGGATAAAAGATAACCTAGTTTTAGCTGGGCAACGGTGGTGCACGCCTTTAATCCCAGCACTTGGGAGGCAGAGCCAGGCAGATCTCTGTGATTTTGAGGCTGGCCTGGTCTACAGAGCACGATCCAGGACAGGCACCAAAACTACACAGAGAAACCCTGTCTCAAAAAAACAAAACAAAACAAACAAACAGAAAAAGATAACAGTTTTAACAAACAATCTGATCCTATATTTCAGTTGTTGCCAATAACAACAGCTTTAATGGAATGCACATTCTTCATCCAATCAGTAAACAAAGTTGACTGGAAAAAGAAACAGAATTGTATTAAAAGAGAAAAATTTAAATTTCCCTACAGAGTGTTTGACATCATGAATGTAAGGTCTGACTTGATGCAAAGTTAATAGGTTGTTGTAGATATTCTATGCTTTTTGTCTCTTGCTTTTCTTCTCTGTATTGGCAACTCATTTGGGAATATTATTTAGACGTATCTGCAACTTCAAAAGCAATAGCATGGCTCCATTAAGTAGGTGATTGGGAAAGACTTGGGTAGGTAACTTGCTTCGATCCCTCCCTGTATCTCTGCCTTGTTTCCTGGCAACCAGAAAATGTGCTGCTGCTGTTACTGCTGCTGCTGCTGCTGCTGCCTGTTCTTCTTCTCCTTCTTTTCTTCCCCTTCTTCCTCGTCTTCTCCTTCTTCTTCTCTCCTTTTCCTTCTCCTTCTCCTTCCCCTTCTTCTTCTTTCTCCTCTTTCTTCCTCCTCCTTGTCCTCTTTCTTTGTCCTCCTCTTCCTCCTTTTCCTTCTTTGCTTTGTTTATTTTGATTTTTGGTTTTTCGAGATAGGGTATCTCTTTGTAGCCCTGTCTGTCCTGGAACACATTTTGTTGACCAGGGTGGCTGTGATCTGCCTGCCTCTGCCTCCCAAGTGCTGAGATTAAAGATATGTGCCACCACTGCCCAATGAGCTGCTTTTTTTTTAACCAAACTTTGGCTGCCCTGATGTCCTTCTTCTCACAATCAAAGTGATAGCACCAGCCAAAAAATGGACTGAGACCTCTGCAAAATTTATTTTGTTATTATATGTCTGTCTCTACAGCTAAAGAGAGTTTTTCCCAATGTGCTACAACAAAAGTCCCAGAAAGTTCCGTGACTGTGCATCTGCTTTCTTATTTGTATTAATCAATTAACTGTTTTGGTTTAGCAAATTTCACAATATTCATGGGAATAGGGAATACTTTAATTATTTCTTCAAGTTTAGAACTCAGACTAACAAAGGGGATTATTAACCATATTTATATTTATTATGACAGAATGAAAGTTCCTGAAATGAAATAAAAACTTTATTTAGAAATGGGTTTAAGGTAAGTAAAACCAATATTCATTATTTCTTCTATTAATAATAACTTTCATTCATCATGCTTCAAACAAAATATGAGAACAAAATGGGTTTATAATTTTGATGAAATTTGCACATGTAAAACAATTCTATATTATTCTAATTTGAGGAGGTTAAGACAATATTGTTATTTACTCATAAATATTTCAAAAATTACTATGGTGTCAAAAGCTGCAATTTTACTCAGTAAGTTATTGCAATGCAAACGATTTCTTCTTATAGAGAATTTACTATTTCAACAAACAAAATAACGTAATTATGTCCTGAAATAAAAGAGTAGTAACAGGAAGTAGTGAACTTTTATGAAGACAATAGGCTGTCACAAAATGTTGGTTCAACATGACACATGTGAAAACTTTTACTACAACTCTAAAGATGTATAGCTTTAAACATGTATCCTGTTAGCAATCCATTAGAACAGGTAACTTTGGTACATTCTGCAGAAAATATTAATAATAAAACATTTTTATCTTTATATATGTGGAACAAAGATGAAAATGCAAGCATAACATAAAGAGGGTAAATGTGTAAAAAATAACTCTTACAAAGTAAATTCCTTATTTCTTGAAAGAAACAGGATTTAATTTGACTATAAAAATAAAGAGAACTTTAAGAGACTTTAAACATCTATAATCACAGTATTCTACACAAATCCCAGCTTATGTTTCATAAATGATGAATAAGTTTGAAGTGAATACTTTTACATATGAATGAACTAGTGCACAATGATATCAAAGAATAATTGTGTTTGGTGGAAAGGAAAACCTGACGACCTGAAATAGGAAATCACCAGGATATACTTAAGAGAAGACTGAAAACTCAGGCAATTGAAATTTATTTTTCATTGACCATAGATGTGATTCAATAGTATAAACCTGAATACAACCTTTATATTGCTGTATCAAGATATTTACATTATCCTTCTATGAACTCCATACTCAGTTCTGTACTTCCATTCTACTTCACACTTAAATCACCCTCCCCATTATTTCCCCTATAAGGAAGAGGGAGCCAGTGGTTCTGGAAGATGAGAGCAAAACAATGTCTACTGGAGTTGACACTGCACTCGTACACTCACATCATCTGTGGTTGTCTGCACAAGACTTGCACAAAATCAAGCCAATCCACATTTGGCTTGGAGTGGGAAGCATGGAGTGGGAAGGAGTTTATGAGCCCCACCCTTAACTAAGGAGGCATTGAGAGTTGATGGCTTCTGGGAAAGGGAAAGTCAGTTTTCTTTAAGGGTGTAGTCCTTTTAGATTGACCACATACTAGTGGATGGTCAATCATCTGGGAGTGTACAGACAACAAAAATTTGACTGTGTATGTGTTTTTAATAAAAACATAAAGATGAGTAATTAGATATATGGTAGTGGATTTGGGAGGAGTTCAAGGAGAGGGGATGAAAATGATCAAATTTCCTTATATGAAATTCTGAAAGAATTAATTAAAATGTGTTTTAGAAAGATAGTGATATTAATTTGTAAAATTTTTGGTAACAAATTCTATTTCCTCAATTCATTTGCTCTTGTGCTTCTCTCAAAAAAAAATGTGAACTTTTTTTTTAACTCCAAAAAAAGAATGAGAAACACTTATCCTTTAAATACTCCCTTAGGTTACTAATAATGGAGAAACGATGTAATTGCGCCTACACTGAGCAAATTACCAGCTAAAATGGAATTTTATAGCAGGCCAATCAAAGACTTCATCCAATTTTCTTGCCTCAGTATGAAGAGAAACTCCACCAAACATTTGATTGCCTCCCTGTAACTTAAGACACAGACTTGCTTTTCTTTTTTTAGTACATTGCAGACTATTTACTCTTGTGTTCTTGATCTATTCAACCCCTATTACAAAAGCCCTATGTAAGTTTGACACTTTGTACTATTGAGACACTTATTTCCCAAGAGTGGCTCTAGTGATTGAAACCTGCACATTAGCAAACTGCTAACTAAAAACAAATTGTTATCTTTTCATTATGAGCATCCTTGCCTGGGCCCTTCAATTCCATGGATAACTTGTCCTTCCCAATTTTTTTTCTGATTCTCAAGGCTTTCTAAGTGTTCATTCATGTGTAAACTTGCCAAACTAATTTAATGAACTGCATCATAGCTCAGAAATCCTGATTAATTCTAGCCAACATCACAGCAGAGCATGCATAGGACAAAATTTCCTTAATTTATCATTTACAAAGTAAAGACTAGAGAACTGTTGAGCATAAAGCAGACATCAGTTTTCCATGACACCCTTATTCAGCTATTTTCTGTCCCTCTTTCTTTTTCTAGGAAACATTTAATATAATCACAATTAATATTTGAAATTTAAAATAAATTTAATTATATTGTTTCAGTGGTACACATCTCCATATTGATTCAAATTTATAAAAATAACATTTTTTCCATATGATTTTAAAGAAATCATTTTAGTTCCTTGATGAGTCTTGCCTTTGACATGAAATTTTCACTTGTTTGCATATCTGTCTATATATGTATTTTCTTTTAACAGAATGTTGAAAGTGATGTATTGTTTCTCAAAAAAAATATCAGGTTTATCGATAATTTTATACAGCTGAACTATTGTAATTTATACACTGAAACATGTTGATTGTAATATCTCTATTTAAATTAAATATTGAAACACAAATGAAGTGGGCAAACTGCCCAAACTTGATTTTTGTATACAAATTTTCTATTCACAAGCGTAAATGTAGGTACTAGTTGACTCCATGGGGGAAAAATTAACATGAAGAAGAAAAGAAAAAAATAAGAATAAAACATTTCCCATCATAGTAAAATCTACTGGATTATGCTAACAAGACATCTTTTGACATCACAATTATGCACTTGTTTTGTATTCTGCAAAGGTTTGTAGTCACAAAACACACACCCTTATGGCTTATCTTGTTCCTGAAAAGCACCAATAGTTTATCCCTGGAAGGCACAGATCTGTTTTTGGAGCCCTGAGTAATTTCTTGCACTGGGTGTTAGAAGAGGAGTTTGTGAATCAGACGTTCAATAAACATCTGTTAAAGCCTAATTTCATTGACTGCCACTGCACCAGGCCTGCCGTCTGAGTTTTCTCCACTCTTCTATTAGAGAGTGTTATCTTTGGCAGAACTGTTTTGTTTCTGGTTTTGCTTCTTGGAGACAAGGTCTTGTTTTGTTACCCAGGCCATCCTTGAATTTGTTGTGTATCCCAATATGGTGCCAAACAACTGATGCCCATTCTTCTGCCTTTTAAGAGATGAAATTACAGGAATAATCTACCAGGCACTGAAAGTCTTTTCTATAGCCAGATGTGTCCTGGGTGCTTTCCCAGCTATCAGTTTTCAGGAAGCATTTTGAACAAGCACTGTTTTTTCCTGATGGAATTGAGGGAGGCATCACTGATATGACAGACTGGGCAAGGATGCACTGGGAACTCCATCAAAAGTCATTTAAAATGCTACTTCTATTTTGCAATTTTAAGACCAAATTCACTGATGATTATATATAAAAACTTTTGTGGGGTTTCATGGGAGGCTGACTGAATTTAGTAAGTTAAAACCATAAAAAAGATGCATCTTTGACTTAATAACATATGAAAGATTACATATTCCCTTTCATTATTTTGCCTGTACTATACCTTTCCAGAAAGCAGAAATCTTTTCAGTCTCTTATGTTGTACTGTTGTATTTGGAGCAAAGGACTTAGTAAGTTGAAAATAACCAATTAAAGTGAATGTAACCCTGTGGTTTGCCTTAAAGTTTAGTAAAATTTAAAAAATACAAAGTCTTCCAGATCAGATATGGTAAGTTGTTATTTAGAATAGAAATAATATAGAGGTGTTATATACAAAGATGAGCAAATTGCATGGAGAAGGTAATTGATAATTTTGTGTGTCTTTCTGAATACAGTTCTGAAGCAAAAATGAAAGTAGCTATCTAGGCCTTAAAATTCTGTATTTTGTTTATTAAATTCACTACAAGGAAAGATTTATGTCTATGATTTCCTCAATACGGTCCATTTAATTGTTTTTTTTTTTACTTTTGTGTTTTGACATTTAAAAACTATTCTATTAATACCATTTCAAGAATTATGTGCTGAGATTTTTGAAATAGAATGATGAAAAAGTTCTCTGCAAACACCTTCCTTGACAAAACAACAATGTAACTGCTGAGCTTCCTTTAATGGATTATTTGCATTATCTGGACATTGTTCTAAGGGCATACAGAAATTGGAGAAATATTCAAAAAAAAAACCTTCAAAATATCTTTAAGAACCACAACAATTTATTTTGCTGCAACTATGCCTCTATCTATCCATTACCCTGTAGTCATGTGCAGCCAACAATAATGTAGTCTCTTTTCAGCCAGTCCCTAGTCCCAGCTACAGTGATATTGTAAGAGCAAGAAGCCCATGTCCTTTGCAAAATTCCCCAGATATATGTGGTGTAAGCCCTATTCTACAAAAATGTTACAGAGTTAATTGGTCTTATCTCTCCAGCCCACAATAACAGGTCTCACATAATTATAGACAAATCAAAACTCCTGGATAATTTTGGTCTCATAAAATTATTAGGAAGAATTCTTTTTTTTCTAGGTTTTGAAATACCACAGGAATTACTATTACTGTGGTTGTTTTGGTGGATTTCAGAGAGAATGTAAAATTTAGCTTCATGGGGCACATGTGCTTTTTCTTCTGATTCAATACTATTAATAGCCATTGATTGTTTAGATTTTTTATCCCTTGGTTATGTTAAGTATGTCCAAAATGTATTTATTTTACTAAATTTGGTGCTACATAGTGGTTCCTAATAGCCTTAAGGGATTCCTTTTATTTATGTGGTGTCATTGACAATATCTCCCTTTTTTACCTGATTTTGTCTTTTGAAATACTTTAGTGTGTTCATGTAGGTTTCCCTTTGACCTATATCTCTTTTGATGTTTATGATTTTATTCCTAATATTTATTTTTAGATTTTTGTACTTGTTTTACTTTCATGAAAAGCAATAATAAGTTATTTAAGCTTTATGCCTTTTTATATTGTCATGTTGGGTATAAAAGGGTAAATCAGTTGCAAAAGCAATTGTTTGAACATCAGTTGACACACAAATATGGATAGGGACCCCGTGACTAGATGTAGAATTGCAGGGTGTTAAAAAATGCTGAGAGAGAGAGTCTTAGTCTTCCTCAGAGATAAGATCCTAAATGATTATCAAATCCCAAGTGGTCAACCCTATCATAATATACACACAAGCAATACTAAACAGACTTAACAGGTTGCACTTATATATTTATTCATATATAAGCATACATGTATATATACATAGATTATATATAGTGTGTGAATGTGTTTACCAATAATAAAGAATAAGAAGTCATGAATTTGAGAAGCATTAGCAGTAAGGGAGTACGGCAGGGCTTGAAGAGATCAGAGGTCAGAGGGAAATGTAATTTTGTTTTAAATAAATGATATTATTAATCAATTAAAACAAAAGTTTTACAGGTGACAACAAAATTTACGAAAAAAAATGTTCAGCATCATAATTTTCAGAAAATTCAAACTACTTCAAAAAAAAAAGCTCTAGAACAAGAAGAAGCAAAGTCTCCCAGGAAGAATAGACGCCAGGAAATCATCAAAGTGAGAGCTGAAATCAATAAAATAGAAACAAAGAGAACAATACAAAAAATCAATGAAACAAAGAGTTGGTTCTTTGAGAAAATCAACAAGATAGACAAGCCCTTATCCAAACTAACCAAAAGACAGAGAGAGAGCATCCAGATTAACAAAATCAGAAATGAAAAGGGGGACATAACAACAGACATTGAGGAAATCCAGAGAATCATCAGGTCATACTTCAAAAACCTCTATTCCACAAAACTGGAAAATCTAAAAGAAATGGATAATTTTCTGGATAGGTACCACATACCTAAGTTAAATAAAGACCAGATAAACTATTTAAATAGTCCAATAACCCCTAAGGAAATAGAAACAGTCATTAAAAGTCTCCCAACCAAGGACCAGATGGTTTCAGCACAGAATTCTACCAGATCTTCAAAGAAGAGTTAATACCAATACTCTCTAAATTGTTCCACACAGTAGAAACAGAAGGAACATTACCAAACTCCTTCTATGAGGCTACAATTACCCTGATTCCTAAACCAAACAAGGATACAACAAAGAAAGAGAACTACAGACCGATCTCCCTCATGAACATTGATGCAAAAATACTCAATAAAATACTGGCAAACAGACTCCAAGAACACATCAAAACAATTATCCGCCATGATCAAGTAGGCTTCATCCCAGGGATGCAAGGGTGGTTCAACATACGAAAGTCCGTCAATGTAATACACCATATAAACAAACTGAAAGAAAAAAACCACATGATCATCTCACTAGATGCAGAAAAGGCATTTGACAAAATCCAACACCCCTTCATGATAAAGGTCTTGGAGCGATCAGGAATACAGGGAACATACCTCAACATAATAAAGGCAATTTA